>PVKE010010956.1:0-15537 GCA_004027555.1 Craseonycteris thonglongyai
CTGCGTGTGATTAGGGACATTTTTGTGAGCATGCTCTAATGTCCCTGCCTCTTTTTATAGCTTTTTTAGTATTCCAGTGCTTTCTGGCATTAGATTTCAAATGTTTTTTTCCCCAAATACATATATCATTTTTTCTGAAGCTTCTTACATTATTCAATAGAATATCATGTATGGCTTTGACTTGACTTGACGGATAAGTTAATTTTTATCTCATTAAATGGAAGACAAGATAAAGTCTGTGACATAAAATGAAATCACTACTTTTCTCATCACATTAATATTCTAATTAGGTAGATAAGCTTCCATTAAATTTGTAAAATATCAAGAAAAAGTAAAGGGACAATAAGAGAAGGACTTCACAAGTTACATATGTATAAGAACAGAGACGTAGGATGGCAAGTAGAGTACGGTGTCAGCCATATGACTTCGGCCTCTAAAGAAAGATTAATTCTGTCAAAATTATGATTGGTTGTGGACAACAGAGAAAAAACTTGTAGAAATACGGAACTTCATTTTATTTTTTTGATGGGTGCAACTTGCTTAGTTTTATTTATGTTTTACTTTTATTGTTAAATTTATTGGGGCGACACTGGTTAGTAAGTTATACAGGTTCCAGGTGCCCAAGTCTGCAGGACGCCCCCCACCTCGTATCCGGGTCCTCCCCCTCCCCCCTTGCCCTCAGGTAACCACTGAACTATTACCTGTGTCCACACGTGCTTGTTCCTTTGCTGCTTCCAGTTTGATGTTCCACCTATGAGTGAAGTCACGGGGTGCTTGGGTTTGCCTGTCTGGCTGATTTTGTCCAATACGATGAACTCCAGTTCTGTCCATGTTGTCGCATCTTTTCTCATCTCTGAGTGCTGTTCCATTGCGCAACTTCAGCAGACCGGCCACCACTGTGTCTTCCAGTTTCTCTCATCAGCTTCCAGTCCACCTCAGGTGCCCCTTTGACGTGAACTCTGTGCTTCATCTCCGCTGTTTACTTCGGGGAGAGATGGCGCCCGCCCCACCTCTTCATGGATCATTCGCACCCGAGTCTGTGCTGACATTCTGACTTAGGGCTTCGCAAGTTCTTCTTGAGCAAAACCCAAGCATTGCACCCGAGGCTGTTGTTTAAAGGAAAGCCCACGGCGTTTCCTAATACACGGTTAGAATTATAATGTGAGGGTTTGGATCTGTCAGGTTTTCAAAGACGGGGTCTCATCTCTCCCCATGGCATGTAGGACGCACACGTCTCCTCAAGTGTCACTGTGTTTTGTGTTTTGTCACTGTTGACATCATCCATTAGTTTAATCAATGCAACCCAGCGGCCCCTTTGGTTCTGAATAGCACTGTTTAAAGCCAGACCGGAGGCCCCGTTGGGGTAACTTAGGCTCCGACCCCTGTCACCAGATGGAGACATAATCACAGGTTGGCTCTCCCAGAAATAGAATGCCAGCTGGTCAGGGACACGTCGCCTGAGGCCGTAGGAGGGACGCCTGCCTGGCAGACGGTTGCCACCCCCTCCAGGACGTGGCCTTGCGAAGACCAGCCCACTTCCCGCCCAGCAGAGCCGCTGCCTCGAAGCCTGTTTCCTGCACTGATGCAGCCCCTTCCCCCTCCTGTCTGTCTGTCCAGCTGGACACGGCGCGATTCAGCAACCGTGCAGTAAACCCGGCGAGATCTGTACGGTTTACCCACTTGGGTTTGTTCTCTAACGTGAGTTTATTCGTTTACATAGAGCTAGTGGTGGCAATGCCATCGTATTGAGTCGGGGTTAAAGAATAGTGTTGTTGTTTTTTTGTAAGGATTTATTTTATGGTTTTTGACAGAGACAGAGAGAGACAGAGACAGAGAGACAGAGAGAAGGGGGAGGGCCCAGAGCTGTCTCCACAGTTGTACGTAATCAGTTTTCGACATGGTTTCATTCCACACAGGTGGGCGGGGGCCGTGCAGGGCAGGAGCCGGGCTGGGGGCCTCCCGCATGGGAAGCTCACCCCAGTTCAGCATACGGGTCTGCATGGGCCGGGGCCGGGACTTGATCCTTGATCCTGGGGCTGCAAAGCGAGCACTCAACCCGCTGAGCCCTCCCGGCCTCCCCACAGCACAGCGTTTTAAATGGGGAGAGGTAGCGTCAGGGAGACGGTGCGAGGCAGGGTCATAGGATCAGCAGAGCTCGGCATACACACAGCAGCAGAGCACTTCAATAACCCATGCCGTTAGCACGAGAGCGCGTCACCGTGTGAACCGTCCTGTACGGTGTGGCAGGACGCGTGCCACCAAGCGATCTCAGATGAGCCGACTTACACATTCAGCTCGGGAACCAAATGCACCTACTTGTTTCACAACAGCTTTCAAAATGATTTGCTCTGCTCTTAACACAAATGTTGCCTTTAAGCTAATGAATGAGCCAGAGCTTCAACATTTCTGAGAACAAGTTTTGACCTTCTAGCTGAATGCTACGTCACCACTTTCAGGAAACACAAAGGTAACCTGCTGACGATGCTCTATGTTCGGCCAGTCGTCTGACGTCCGGAATGACGAGCGTGTCTCTCCAAGGCGCTGCATTAGGTTACAGTCCCGGCCGTGCTGCTCTCTCTGCTGACCGGACTCTCCCCTTAGCGTGTCGTGAATACGTATCAACGGAGCGGAACCGAAATCCATGGAGTGGAATTGAGACGAGAGTCTGCGTGCAGCCCCCGGGGCCAGCCGTTCCGGACTCCAGCGGTGCAGACTCCAATTTTCTAATATCCTCCTTGTTTGTCAGAGGGCAGGTTAAGCCGTGCGAATGAGCCTTGTCTGTTTTTCTTTTAAATCCTGGATCCAGAGATCCGCTGGGGACACAGGGATCAGAACGCCTGGCCTTCGGCCTTGGTACAAGCTCCCTGCCGTGCAGGATGTTGGCGACCGGCTCCAGAACACAGCCCCTCATAGGAGACACCACGCTCCCCTCCTAGGTCCCAGCTATTGCCCAACGTCGAACCCCAATGAAGGCCAATCCACACGCTCCCTCTACAGTCACATACACATGTTTCTATTTTACCGTGTGTGTCCCTGTGCAAAGTAAACATTGTTCTTTGATTATGTTTAACAGCCTGCCACTCACTTAGGGGCCAGGGGTCATGCTGCCCCTCCCCCATGCCCTTTCCCGAGCCTCTGTCACCCCCCCCCCGTCCCCTGTTTCCGATGGTGACGCCACTGCAGGCTCTTCCCTCTAAAGCTGGCCTTGAGCCTGTTGCACTTGCTTTTCCAAGACGACAGAGAAGAACACATTGTGACATCCAGCTGTGACCCTCCATTTCACGCTTTCATCTTCTTTAAATGCTACGAGCCTAGGGAACGCTTACGATTCTGGGGGTCCCGCCGGGTCGACAGCCGCATCACGAGCGATGCTTTTAAACAGCTCCTACCTGCCAGGCGTTCTTCTAAATCCGCAGGTTGGCTTCTTGTTTTTGTTCTGCGCGTTCACCCTAAACATGGCTGCCACCCCATGTTGGGGAAACTGAGGCACAGGGCGTTTGGGCAGCGTGGCCAGGACCAGCAGCTAGTAAGTGGGTGCTGAGATTCTGGCCGGGCCCCAGGAGGTCCAGGCTTCCCCTGACCACTGTTCTGTGAGAACAGGCTTCCCACGCCCCCTCCATCCCCCATGGCTCAGCTTTGTATGGTTCCCGGGAGGATGGGCAGGGTCACGCCTGTTGTCACTGTGTGGTCAGCAGCACGCTCCCCGCCCCCCACTCCCTAGTACCCCGGTCTTAACCCCCAGAACCTGTGGGAATGTTGTGTTCCGTGGTGACAGGAACCCCGTCCATGTGCCCCTGAGCTGGTGACGTTAGACAGATGGACCCAGTGCAACCACGTGAGTCCTTAAAGCAGAGGCTCTGAGCGTCCCAGCTGCAGTGAGAGGAGAGAGGAGGGACTGTGGGAGGACAGGCCAGGGCCCCGGCTTTGGACGTGGAGAGTCTTTGTGCGTCTCAGGTGCACCGGGAGGTGCGTGGCTCGCTCACTGAACGACGGGGCCGCTCCGGAAGAAGGCTGGGCTGCCCAGCAGCACGGGGCTGCCCACAGCATAGCGTCTGTTCTCAGTGCGGGCGGAGGCATGCTGTGCAAACCGTGACCAGAAGCCCAGGCCCGTCTGTTCTCCCCGGTTAAAAAGTGCCGGCCTGACATGCAGGCCCCACTAGGAGGTTTTGCTCGGTGTTACTGGTTCAGCTGGAAAATAGGAAGCAGCTAACGTTGAGCAGATCCAGCGCTAACGCCGTCCATCAGCACGGAGCGTGTTCGGTGGGAAAGATTGCCTCCCAGCCCACGCGGAATTGGCCCTGACAGCTGCCGGAACGTGTTTGCCGTGTGAAGTCAGGGACATTAATCGAGCCGGGATTGATCCTCTGTCCTCCGCCACCTCCTGGGTTATCGCGTGTGACCTGCTGCATTGCAATCGTCCGGTTATCTATCATTAGTCTCCTCCAAGACGCAGCGGCTGGGAGACTCCTGGGAACCATCCCAAGGGAGGCTCCGTCCTCACGGTGGCTCGGTCTGCGCTGAAAGCATGCAGTTCTAATACGTGAAAATTAGGCCAGGTCATTACAGAAACAGACCGAATACCAAGATCTATTACAGTGTCCCCGGCATTTAAATGGGTGACGCTGAGACCTCACCCCTAGCAGCTCCCTGCCAGGGGCACCTGTCTTTGAAGTGCTACTCGTTCTCCCAGGTGGGCCTGTCACGCCCCCCTGGTGCCCAGCGTGTTGGGCACACAGAGTGTGGGCACACGGCCCACATCTCTACATTGTCACTTCTCCCTTGGGGTGGCTTCCCGTCTCCATCGCCGGCAGCTCCGTGTGCCGTGGGGCTTGGTGCAGACACAAAGCACAGGAGAGAATTCGGGGTGAGCTGGAATTGAACCAGATGGGACGGAGGTGAACCGCAGTGACGTTTATGGGATTACCGAGGCCCTTAGCCCCTGGGGACTTCTTATTCTAAGTGAGTGAAAGTAGATTTAATTGGAACAATTAATTTCATTTTAATCACCATTCATAATAGGCCTCTAGTGTAGGATGCACTTCACGTCTAAATTCACGGTCATGATTCTCTTCTGTGGCTGTGACATTGTGGGAGCGTTTACTGTCCCACGTCAGAGTCGGCTTAAAGTTGACAACACACCGAGGTTGAACTGGGGCCTCAGAGGCTGAGGCTCCGCAGCGCTCGGAGTGTGTGCACGGCTGTTATAAAAGCCCTGCAGCTGTGTGGACTGTGCCTGGTGGAGCGGAAGCCCCGTAGAAAAGACCAGTTCTTGCCTCCCGGTCTGGAAGGTTCTGTGCACGTGGGCCATGCTCCTGGAAGGAGCCGGGGGGCGTTGTGGAGTGGCACCTCTGGTGAACACCTGCCCTCTCAACTGTCATCCCTGCTGACGCACCAGCTCCCCTCACAGTCCTCTGCTTTGGCTTCCAGAACGTTCCCTGGACAATTCCTATGCACAGCGCGTCTCTATCCCACCCTCACTCCCCAGCTCCTGAAACCTCCTTGCTCGAGGTTAGGTGCCTGCAGGAAGGAGTTCTTACTCCGTGGGCTCCTCACCACAGTCCTAGAAGAAGCTTCTTCAGTCACGTAGTCACGTGCCCGTTCATCTGTTTCCTTCGTTATAACAGGAACTTCCCCGAAGGCGGGATTTGGGCTTATTATTGGATGCGTGGCCTCCCACAGAACCTGCAGTATTTTTCCTTCTTTGGGGTGTGAGGACGATGGAATGAATGGCGGTGCAGTCTGTGGGGGTGACTGAGCCCTGGCTCACGGTGCTGGCTGTGAACTCGCAGGAGCTGGCAGAGTCATTGGAGTGACAGGAGGACCACGCAGCCCAGTGGACAGCTGCCGATGCAGTCGTGTCCGCCTGTGGGGGTCGGGCCACCGAGAAAGACGCAGACGTGGGCTTGGCTGAGACTGAAGACGTGCACGTTGAGAAGGAACAGGCTCGCAGTCCTCTGGGCGCGCTCAGTCTTTGTTCTCCTGCCCCGGGCAGGCACCGCGTCCTGACCCGCTGAACATTGTAAGCTCCAGAAACTTCTCATCTAGAGGAAGGCGTGCATTTCATCCCGGAGGTGGCGGTGCTGCTTTGCAGAATGTGCCGGAGAGCAAGCCGTCAAGAAAAGCATTATAAAGAGACGTAAGGACACGGAGAGTGCGTTCAAGGCGATGGTGAGTCAAACAGTTAAGACTCAATGGACCGACCAACGGACGACCAGTGACAGCCCGTTCTCAGCATCAGAGGCTGGAGAGGACACGTTCAGGGACAGTGGAGAGGGGCCCCGGGTACTCAGAAAGCCCTGCTGGGAGTCCTCATCCTGCGTCTTCCTTCTACACGTCTTGAAATGCTCGAGACCCCTCCTAATTGACCAGAGAAGCAATGACGACAATGCCGGGCAGATGACCTGCTGAAGGTGGGTGATGGTGTCCCAAGAAGGTGCTGGAACTGGAGGCCACCGTCTGCATTTGCTTACCTTTCGTCGGTTGCCGGCATTGAGCAAGTTCTCATCTGTCACTCTGAACTTGGCCGTGCATGTCACAGAGACCTGAAGGGGCTGGCGCCTTCACACCTGGGCCCGTTTGGGGAAGGGCAGTGAGGGGAGGTCGTGTTCGCTACGGTGGGGGTGGGGGCACGAAGGCAGGACCCCGTAGCTGGTCAGCCTCCGGATCCGTAGGTTTCTACTCACGGTCACATTTCCACTAAAGGAAATGTCAGTTTTCCTTAAAGGACACGTGATTCAAGTCTGTTTGGTTATTTTTTTCCCCTCCTTGATGAATGATGCGTAATTTTCTAGAAACTATAAATGTTTTTGAACCTGATTAAAATTGTGAGCTTCTCCAAAGATAACTAGTCTCATAAGCACACATGTTTGCCTACGATGTGCTGAGATTCGCAAACCTGTGTAGAGATGTTCAGTCAGAATGCAGCCCTGGGGGAGGGAGCAGGGGACATACGGCTGAGCCC
Organism: Craseonycteris thonglongyai; assembly: GCA_004027555.1. Taxonomy (NCBI): domain Eukaryota; kingdom Metazoa; phylum Chordata; class Mammalia; order Chiroptera; family Craseonycteridae; genus Craseonycteris; species Craseonycteris thonglongyai. The sequence goes on from PVKE010010956.1 coordinate 6,962, forward strand.
AGCAGGGGCCACATTTTCTGAGCCGGGGGCTTTAGGCTGCGATATGAGGGTGACCTTGCACACCTGGGACACGGTGGTCACATCTCACTCGCCTCTCAGGAAGAGTGTCTGGCGGAAGGCGGGGTGGCCACAGAACAGGGTCCAGCTAGCAAGCGCCGGAGCTCAGCCCAACGGCGTTTCAAGAGCTGTAAGATCTGTGTCGTTCATGTGAAACTAAACCGAAGTTGCCCACAATGTACTGTATTGTCCCGTGTCTAAGCCGCCCCCAGGTGTGAGACGACCCCTACTTTTCACACTTGATCTTAGCCCAAAGGCCGAGAAGCGATGACCCCTACTTTTCTAACCCAACATGAAGAAGTCAACACACAGGCTACTCCCATGTGTAAGGTGGCCCCCAATTTCGGGTCTAAAAATTTTAGACAAAAGTATCATCTTATACACAGAAAAATATGATAAATGAAAGACAAAGAAGGGGTCTCTGCTGCCCAGGTGTCACCTGAGTACAGAAATGATACATTTCTAAAAATGTATTTAATGGGACTGATAGAGTGACAACCTGGGAAGAATACCGTTGAAAGTGTACACTGTCGCTTTCTCAGTCAAGGACCTGGGACGCAGCAGGGCCGGCGCTGTGTCCGTAGACCATGGAGAGGTCTGGGCAGCACTCGGAGCTCCCGGAGCGGCCGGGGATGTGGGGACAGGCCTTCGAGAGCCTCCTTCCCAGGAGCCTGGAGAAGACTCAACATCGCTGGAGGCGTGTCGCTTCTATTGTTTCCCTACGGGACAGCACGGATGTCCGTGCTTGGCCACACGCCTCCTCTGGGACCCGAATCTCTCCCTTCCCTCAGGCCTGAGACCCCCGCTGCCGGGAGACCTGCTTTGGGAGGGCCTGGGGCTGCACGCTGGCACTTGTAAGCCTGCTGGGCATCTGAGGTCACCGATGTGAGCCCTGTCCTCCCCTCCAGACGCGACAGGAGTCATGGAGTTCGTCAGAGCCGGTGGCGGGAGAAAGAGTTCAGAGGGCTTTGGTGTTTGGCTGTGGTTTTTAAACCATATCGTCCGCTTACTGTGCAATCGCCCATCTCACAAGTATCCACTGAATCTGGGCGCTCAGCAGTGACTATACCAGTTCCTGTCCTCACACTGGTTCAGGGGACACACTGTAAGCAAACGTCTATGACGTAGGCTGACCAGACGTCCTGTTGTAAATAGGACGGAAAACAACGGTGCTGTCCCATTGCAAATGGGACGTCCGGTCAGTCCAGTCTCACTGGGCGAAATCCAAGGTGTCAGGAGGCTGAGCAGACGTTCCCTTTGCAACAGGACAGTACCATTGTGTTCAGTCCTGTTTAAAGCGGGACCTCTGATCAACCTACTGTGATGCCAAGTTCTAGGAAGAACTGGGCGGGTGAGGGCTGGGAGCGTCAAGGGCAGGGGCCTCCTGAAAGGTCAGGGATGGAATGGTGACATTTGACAAAGAAGGGAAGTGGATGTCCAACCATAAAATTAGCAAACTTCCAAAAATGCCATTTGGAGGGCGTCCTCATGGCGCCCGAAGGTGGAAGGATGGATTCCCAGTTGAGCCCAGCACCACGGGTATGAGTGTCTCCCCACGTGTCTACCGATGACTGTTTGTCAAGAGCAAACATGACCGGCCGCTGGGTGTGTAAGGATTCACGGTTCAACCACTCAGCTGGTCCATGAATATGCACGAAGCTACCACAGATGCACCACCTGATTCCGGCCCTGAGATTTTCAAAGGACTTCCACGCACTGTTCTTGTTCTTGAGAATATTAAAACCCAGAAAAAGGCAAGAGTTATAAATAAACACGGCTCGCGTGCTGAGCAAGTTATGTGCAATCTCAGATTCGGGAGGCACCTTCACGGTTGTTTAATGCAAAGTACTTTCCAACCACAATGCGTGGCTGATGGAGCGCGCACCCCAGGGGGTCACACGGGCCGCTTTGCTGGGAGAAACGGGGAGAACCGGCTGCCTGCTTCCGCAACCATCGCAATGTTTTATTCCAGGGAGACACACATGCAAATGAGATAGATACTCAAATTTGTGTAAAGGTGTGCTTAATTTTCAAAGCTTGAAGTCTACATATATAGCTTTGCCTTCATTAGCATTTTAATGTTGTGAAGTCCAGCTTTAAATAGTCACCAGACCGACTATAATAGAAAAGAAAGTTCCAGTGACCAATGCAGTGCTATTTCTGACCTTTAAGTAACCTTTTCGTCAAGACAGCCTGTGTGAAAAGTCACTGTGACATTGGCCAGTGTCCAGGGATATTATGCTTTGTCTATAACATTTTTCTTTCTTCTGTTATAGTTTCCAGTCTGAGGGGGAATGCGTTTAGTCTGATAGGAACTTTTTAGTGACGCAAACTGTATCCTGAGGACCGTTTGTTCTTTCCTAAGAGACTCACACGACATTCTGGTAACGGTCTGTTCTCTGGTCTTATTTGTGGTCAACCACAATTCCGTGTCCCTCTCTGTTCGGTCCCGTCACTGTTATTATTGCTATAATTGTACAAGTGGTTAGCACCGCACCACACACCCAAGAAAGCATTCAATCAACGGGGACTGCTGTATTCAAGCTTCCCTCGTTCCGTGCATGTCACACACACTGAATTTTCAGGCGTGACCCTGGATTTGCAGCGGGACTATTTAATCTTCACAAAAACCTTTCCAACTTGCCATTATTTTCCTGTGTTATATGTTAGGATATTAAATACCAACAAGCTTAGACTATTTTCCAAACATCACGAGCATGCTGATGTTTATTCCTGAATCTGCTGAGTCTTCTGAAATTTAATTATTTTCACATTAAGTTACCGAGGCAAGATGAACCATCGCTAGGCAGGAATACCACCATTGCAGTGAGAAGACCCAGATGAATCTATCACACAATAAAAGCAATGAAAACGGCCCCAAATGATCAGAACCCTCTTTATTCAGAATTCTCAGACATAAGAGCCAGCATGAAGCAATCAGAGGCGCACTTATTGGGGGAAGCCGCTGCTCCTGAGGAAGAATAGTGGGGTCTGTGGCTTGGTGGCTTTACCTTCGCCCTCACCCCTTCCTCCGCGCTATGGTTGTCTTGACAAACAGCATTTATGCGACCCCTAGAGGGGACAGCTTGGAGCCTTGGAGCTTCTCACAAAGCCTGTCATCAGATTACCCTCTGGAGACAAGCATCGTTATAGGTCGGGGGTGGCGAACCTATGGCACGCGTGCCCACAGTGGCACGCGGAGCAATTATTTCGACACGTGGAACTGTGAATGCCATTTAAAAAATTATTGTTTATGCTCTTATAGACATAAAAATAATCAATACCTCTAGCTCACTCGATGGGTTGGCACGCGAGTCGAGCGAGTGTACTCTTATTTCATAAACTTTGGCACTCAATCGCCAAAAGGTTCGCCACCCCTGTTATAGGTCATTGTCATTCTTTAACTTGACTTAACCTGGGATACCAGTTACAAAAAAAAAAGCCTAGCTAAAAATGGAAAAGAAAGATCTCCAAAAAGATACGTCTTTGCACACGAAGAGCTATGTGAAGCTCTGATGCACATGGGGAATCTAGACCATCCGACAGGCAGTGTGTGCACCCGAGACGGACCTGAGGGACCCACGGCTGAATCGCGGGTCTTGTGTAAGCAGAACGTGAAGCCTGAGGCAGGCGCGTATGCTGAATATTTAAGGCGTTTCCTGAAACAGCAGAGATTTTTATGGCTGTGGGTAAGAAAATTGGTTGGCTCAAGACATTTAAGAAAATCTCTGACCAATCATGAGCTGATCCCAAGCTAATTGAGGGTAGACAGGCAGGCCTTGCGTTTCCGAACTGGACAGACACACTCAGCAGAGACAGAAGAGGGACATGTTCTTTCTCAGGACGCGGCGCCAGAGGTTCGTCGATTTTTCGTCTGGAGTTCAACACGATGGCCTTGCGGCTCCTAAGAATTGTTCTCAGCACCACTGAGTGCTGAGGCTGAGTGTCAGTTGTGCCGGGATATTTGGGTCTTTCTGTCCCTACGTCGGTATCTTACCAGTCTGGCGGGCCCGGGGTCAGACCTGCAAGGCAGGCGGGTGCCACTTAGCACGGAGCGTCAGGAGGGGCTGTTCGGAAGGGCTGGCTCCCCCTTACTTGGCGCGTCCGCGATCCGTGCTTTCGTTTCCGTGCGGGTGAGGCCCCCGTTAAGCTCAAGTAGCCTATCAAGATCTTGATCCGGGAGAAATAGGATCTGATTTTTAAAATCACTAGTGAGGGAAAATGATATCAAAAGACCTGACATCACCTTTATTGGTGTTGTACCTGTTTCTATGGAAACATTAGAAAGAGCCGAAGCCGTTCCACACGCCTCAGCGGGCAGCGTGGCCTCTATCGGAGTATATATTCTTGTGTTCAAATCGAGAGTCGACCGACAGCGGAGCCATGCAGTGGAGTCATAGTTTATTATTTTTATTATTATTATTATTATTATTATTATTTTTTGAACTGAACTGGGGGCCTCACTGCATTCGGGAAGCACACCCCAGTTCAGCATGTGGGTCCTGCCTGGGCCGGAGCCGGGATTCGATCCTCGGTCCTCAGGGCTTCAAAGCGAGCGCTCAACCCGCTGAGCCGTCCCGGCTTTCCCCCAGCGTCATATTTTAAACAAGAGCTTCCTTGTGGTAATTTCCTCCTAGTGAATCATGATAATTGGAATGAGCCCGCCCCTCTTTTCTTTCTGTGCAACAACCGTGACGACGTGGCCACGTGTGGAAAGAGCAGGAGCTCAGAGCCGGCGGCCACCTGGCCGGGCTGGTGGCCCAGAAGCAGGGAGCACAGGCTGCGGCAGCTGCAGAGGGGACGGTGACCGGAACGGAGGCGGGGGAGGGACAGAGCAGAGAGCAGCATCCGGCCGAGCCGGCGGCTCCCGTGAGGCCCCCAGACGGCGCGGGGGTGCCGCTAGGGGCTGCGCGGAAGGCCGGGGCCGGCGTGGCCAAGCTTCTGGAAGGAAGGACAGACGCCAGTGGGCGTGTGGGCGCTGCCGCCTGCCCGGTTTCCGTGGAAGCCGCGTTTGCGGGAACATGTTCCACTGCGGCGCTGCTGGGCAGCCCCCGGGCGGGTTGCCTGCCTTCTCTGAGCCTCAGACTTCTGTGCGCATCAGGACCAGACCACTATGGCTGGCCCCACAGCGCTCAGAGGCCGTTTACATGTACGTGCAAGTGTTGTACATCCCCTCAGTCCACGTCCACTTGCTTTTCCACAGTGAGCCTGGGCGAGCGGGGACACTGGCGTTGGCACGCGATCACGTTGGGGAGCCCGTCAGGCCGTGCTCTGTGCACCAGGCCTGTATGCTCGGGGTCGGCCAAGGGACCAGGCAGGACTGGGACTCGCAGCCTCTGCTCCCTTAGCTCAGACGTGGGTGGAGAACCTTGTTTCTCATTCCTCCGAGCGTTACAGACTTAAGGAGTCGCACGTACCACACCGGCTTCTATCACAAAGCACGCAGACACCCGCAGACATCACCGGCTGGGAAAACCATTTCCCATCACACCACTAAAGCTTTTCTCGGTCGTCTGCTGATTTTTGGAGTTTCGAAGGTGTTCTCCTCCACCCCCAGAAAGCAAGGAAATGTTTGCGTGAAAATTCAGATGGACACACACACCCTTTGACTCATGACATTTGCAGATTTAATGGGAGGAAACACATGGATTTTCACAGAAATGTGTGAGCTAATTTTTCAACAAAGGAGTTTGAATAAGGGTAAACCTCTTGCATGTTTATGAAAAGCTAGCTTAACATTTTTGTAATAATGTCCCGTTATTAAACTATACATTAAATATTATAAAAAGTCAATGATAATTCATATAAATGGATGCTTCGCAGTTCAGAAATAGATTTAAGTTACCCAAGACGTTAAGTTACACAATGTTAGAAAACAAGATCTTCAAAATGAACACCATAAACTATAACAAGATAGTGGAAATATTATGAACAAGCACTTTCATGTCCCACAATAATGTGTCTGTAAGCACTGGAAGCTGAAGAAAGACACAGGCCGTTTGTATTTCCCTTGCGCCTTTGACGGGAGTGGACACAAGCGGAGTGCCCTGTCTCATGTGGCCGGCGTCCCCGGTGACCAGTGCAGCCCTTGATGGGGGTTTTCACACGGAAGCACAGGGGCAGTGGGTTCACAGAGGGGGCCTGGCACTGCGGGCCAGGGGCTGGGGGTCTCCGAAGCCAGAGCGCTGAGTTCCCAGTGGGGTCTCCCTGCACGGAAGGTGGGCCGGGCCCCCGCCACACCCTGGGGAGACGCGTGCATCTTTGTGATTTCTTGTGGTCCCTGGTTCCCTCCCATTGTGAAGTCCTTCGCTCAGATATACTGTACGGCATGGGCGGGCTGTGGGCGCTAGGGCCTGGTGGGGGCGGGTTGGATGGGGGGCAATCTGGCAGCGTGGGGGGGGGCGTGAACGAGGGCGGCCCCTTCATGGGGATGGGCTGGAGGCTGACAACCGCCGTGGTGGAGACTCGCATACCGCGTTCTCGTCCATGAGGCGCGCCTGCCGGTGAGCGAGGGGCTGGGCTGTGAAGGCCACAGGAGGGGGCAGAGCAGCGGGCACGGGGCTCAGGCCAGACGCCCGTTTCTCCAGGATGGGCCCGGGGCCGGGCAGCGAGAAGCTTCCAAAGTGCCCTCCTGCTCACTGTAGGTTCAGCTCCTGTGTCCCACAAACTCGCGAGCTTCCCCTGGAAACTGCTCTCAGTCTGTGCGTCCGTTTGAGCAGAGAAAAGGTTATTGTTTTCTGTTTTACAATATTTAATCTTGTTTACAACATTGAGTGTCCCTACTTTCCCTTCTAGTTAGGTCTCCATTATAAACGAAGAATTCTGGGCAACCTAGGGTGACCAGACGTCCCGCTTTGGGCGGGACAGTCCCGATTTTTAACAATTTGTCCCGCGTCCCGCGGCGTTTTAAAAAAGTCCCGATGTTTGGAAAGAATGCACGACAAGCTAGGGAACGGCGGGAGACAGACCCAATTTTTCATCAAGAACCCCCTCCCCCCCAGTCCACGGCGTCCCGCTTTACCAATGCTAAAATCTGGTCACCTTAGGGTAACCACTTTCTACATGAAAAATTTTGTTTGTCGCTTATTATCGCATTTAAATTAGACAAGGTGCCTACCCCAGACGCAGGCGGGTGACTCTCCGCCTTCAGTAGCTGCGGTGGTCTGCACGCCGTTAGAAAGCTTCCAACCCTGCAGCAGGCTGCACGGGCTCTCCCCCTAGGAGGTTATAGTAGGAGGCGAACACACGCCTCCACGCCATAGTTCACACGATGCGTTCCAACAATACGCCTGTAACTCATGCGCAGCGTGCTCCCGTTTCGGGCCTAACGTGTTAAGCACATACGCTTCTTCTACAAGCGTTTGGTCAGCCGTCAGCGCTCGTCTAAGTAACAGCCACGAAGCTGCGACCACGACCCTCCCCTCTCAAGTTCAGGGACAAAGCCCTCCTGTGAGCCGGGTCCAGAGCCTTCCGTCAGCTTCTCAGCTGCCCGCTCCTAACAGAAGGTGTTCAGATTCTCTCTGGATGTGACGAGGATTCCCTTCCTCCGAAGACAGTTGAAGGAAATACATTTGTATAAATAAACTTGTGATTTCAAATCTACATTCATTTTTCATATAAAAGCGTTGGATAGATAGGACTATTGTGATTGTTAAAAAAAAAAGGGAGAAAGAAAGAGAAAACTACATGCATAGAACCTAATACAAGACCGGAGGCATATGATTTGCTAAATAACGGTTTTTCATCTTACCGTGGGGCATATAATGCTATGCATAATTTATTATCCATGTGAAGAGAAAGGTATGAGCTATGTCCCTTCCCCTGATCATACATAGGAAACTGTTGGAAGTGCCTGTGTGTGGTCTGAGCCCACGCGTGGGTGTGGACTGTGCGTCACTGTGAACGCTGAGGTGACCCGGAGCTGGACTCAGGTGGCCAGTCCTGTCAGCATCTACCTGGACACTGATGGCTTTGATCACCTTTCCTTCCCGCCGTTAGGGTTTGACCGAAGCAGCGAACCTGCCGTTGAGCTATGTGGAGTAGACATGGGTTAGAGAAGACACACTGGTCCACGTCTAGTGTGTGAGGTGCCCACTACTAACAGCACTGTGCGTGCAATGGAACTTTGAGGACTAGTGGAGTAGTGACGTGTTCCTGGAGAAGAGGGTGATCGCAGGATCGACTTCCACGAAGGGTGAGAGAGCCGGGTCACCTCCCCGGGTCTGTGTCTGTGACAACAGTGCCTTTGTCAGAGCCGCCTCCCTGCCCAGCTCACTGCCTCTCACAAGGGCGTGTGAGTTCCGGTTACGTCTCAAAAGGGAAGCTGTGGGTGGACAACCCAGCACGAGTATCTACGATGCCCCATTTCCTTCCAAGATGGGGTCCTCTAATAATAAACTTACTGGGGAACCGTACAGCACGGTCATGACCATCTTAATGTAGAAATCAGACACGGCCCTCAGCCACAGAACAGACTTTCCTTTTGAAACGGCGATGCCTGGGGGCACCCTCAAGGGCGG
>PVKE010010956.1:15637-41439 GCA_004027555.1 Craseonycteris thonglongyai
AAAAAAAAAAAAAAAGTAAAATAAAAATAAATATGCACTGAAGATAAAATAATTACTCTCTATAAATATAAAAAGATATAAAAAAAAATGGTGTGTTCTTTGTCACATCTGAGAAAAGTAGCACAGAGCTGTTGGATACAGATGAGTCACGCTGAGAGGGGGTGATGGGTGTCCCCAATCTAGGGACCATCAGACACAAGCGGGAGGGTGGGCCGCCCCTCTCAGCAAGCACCGTCCTTCCCGCGGCCACCGGATAACCAGTGCGGTCGGCACGGGCGTCCTGAAACCTGGGGTCGACCAGGACGGACTGCGACATTGACTCTGACCCTTGGGACACAACTCGTTAAACGTTAAATGAAGCTCGTGATAGTAAAATAAAGCTCGACCTGAGAAGTCCAACAGGACGGAGCCCCTGAGTTCGTGGCCTCTAGCGGTGTGTGTCTGAAGCCAGGACTCCTGGGCTCCCAGCCCGCTCCTGAACCCGACGCAGTTTCGTGCTCGCTTCCCTGTGGGACCTGGGTGGCTAGTCTCGCTTCTCCCCAGGGGCGGCCGGGAGGGTCAGATGGCACAGGGCCCCTCAGCCCTTGATGGCGACGGTGAGACACACGCGGCGGCCCCGTGCGTCTCTGCGATAAATGGTCGGAGTGGGCACAAGTCGGCCAGCACAGGGACAGAACGTCTTGGGGGGCTTTTGAAGAGAGAAAGAGCGCGAGGCCAGTGAGTTAGTGGGCGGGAGGCTGCCCAGAAAGCCGGAAGAGCTCAAGCTGCTTCGCACTCATGCCCCAGGGTCGGGAACGTGGATGGTCCCCAGCGAGCACGTGGCTGGAACCTGCCCAGACGCCGCCCCTGCGTGAGCGCACCCGCGGCAGGCGGGCTTGAGGCGCGTTTCCTGCAGCGCCCTAGGAAGGTCAAGGTCAGGACCCGAAGTCTGTCGGGGCCTCGCTCGGCAGACACCACGCCGGAAGCCGGCGAGGACACCATGCTGGATTAACCCGGTTGAGCCAAAAGAAGGTGGCTGTTGGATGCTGAAAATTTTCGCGTGCTTGGATTTCTTCGCAAACACTCTGGGTGCAAAAGTCATTCTTACTCAGTATCCGAATAAATGTGTTCAAAAGGTGAGAAGAGGCTTTGTTATGTAGGAGTGCGGGTATCTCCAACGAGGCAGAGACCGTTTGTCACCACAGATGGTCACAGCACATGAAACCAGACTTCGCTTATGAAAAACCTCTTAGAAAGTAGCTAACAGGGCTTTAATCGTTTAAAGGAAAAATTGGAAAGTGTAGAAAAAGGCTCATGAACCTTCTGGTTTGGGGCTTTGAATGAAAGATCACCACGTCGTTATTAATAATTCTCAGTGGTTTATGAAACATGTTCACAACTCTCTGGTTTCCAAAGTATTTTCTCAAGCTAAGGAGGAAATCTTTCCTTTTTTTTTTTATTTTTATTTATTGTTTTTGACAGAGAGAGAGATACAGAGACAGAGAGAAGGGGGAGGGCCCAGAACAGTCTCCATAGTTGCACATCATCGGTTTTTCCACATAGTTTCATTCCACAGGTGGGCGCGGGGCTACACAGGGCAGGACCTGGGCCGGGGTCTCACCCCGGTGAGAACCGAACTGGGGGAGCTCCCAGTTCAGCATGTGGGTCCACACGGGCCGGGGCCGGGATTCGATCCTCGGTTCCTGGGGCTGCAAAGTGAGCGCCTAACCCGCTGAGCCCTCCCGGCTTCCCTGAAATCTTTCCATTTTATAGTTGTTTGCCACGTCACGTGGTTGAGACCCGAGCTAAGGGCGTTTGGATGCGAATTATTTCTGTGTTGCTCTGAGCTCTTGAGTTACTTCCAGTGAGCAACCCAAGTATCCCAGTTGCCCATTAGCTTTCTCTTCAGTTGACCCTGATTAATCGTCGACGGCTCCCTGATTAATCTTCTACTAAGTCCCTGTGTAATCTAGTTATCAGGCCTACTCTCTTAAGTGCATTTTTGGGGTGGGAAATAGAAAGTCCGAACCCAATAACAGAACGATCTCTTGGAAAGCATCGTGAGCTGGTGAGATCTCTGGACCTGCCGCTCCCGTCCTGGCAGCCCCATCTCCTCACCACCCACGGAAGAAGGTCTGGCTTTTCAGGGTTCAGCCTTTGTGAGTGTTGCCTCTGCTCCTTACCCCCCAGAGTCCCGATCCTGGAGCGAGATCGGCTGCAGACTCTGCTACGGGGACATGCGGTGACCTGTCATTCACAGACGTGGCATTTATGCCCCCGGCCTCTTGGGCGTGGGGCAGACAGGGAAGGGTTTGGGGGAACGACGACAAGGACTTCTTATTCATCACCACGAAAAGCCACTGAGGCCGCATGAACCGCTCGGACGTGTCGGGTTATCCGCAGTCGTGAAGAATCAAACCGAGTGGAAGAAAGGAGTCGTTGTCCCCCGAGCAGGGCGTTATCTCCTCGCTCGGAACTCGCGTCATCTCTGAGGGCTGTCCGGAAAGTATGCGAAGGAGAGACGCGCGTGGCTGGATTTGTCTCAGGACAGCCCTTGTAGTGACTGACCCACATTCTGTCTCCCCGGGGACAGGTCTTGGTCATTTCACCCTGGATCCCTTGTCACAGATTCACAGCGGGGCCGCCGGATTCCCGATCCCCCGACACACACACACACTGGACTTGCCCCGTGACGCTGCTGATGCTCCCAGCCTGCAGGTCTCCTTGTGCGCGAGGTGCCTTCCTGGCGCTTTTGGATGAGGCCGGGCGGGGTCGCCACGGCCGGAAGAGATTCCCTGTCCCAGATTTCTCCTCTGTGACATGAGATGCCGCCATGCGATGGAGCTTTGAGATTTCTTCCAGCGATCACTTCAAACTCACACACGCGCAGTTGAGGTCCAGCTCACACCCCAGGCTGGGAATGGTGACTCTCTTCTGCCTTTCGGGTGGGAGAACATTCACTCATCGGCGAAACCACACAGAGCGACGGGGCTCCGGCTTCCGTGTCTGAAGTTACAAAGTCGCCGGTTAATAGCATCACGCATCTCCACCTTCTGTACGAATCCTGGAGCTAGGAACCGTATTAAAAATCACCCCACTGAGTCGCCAGGCGTAACGAAGGCTAAGCTGCCCGTTTCGGTAACGCTCGCTCACCAGCCGCCTTAGGCTGAGCGGATTAGACGGATGCGGAGGCCGAAGGAGCAGGCAACGGCCACGCAAATGTCTCCTTTTACTTCGTGTCGGTTCCCTGCCACCTTGTTCTGGCCCTTCTGTGACGGCCGGGCTTCACACGTGCGTGTCCCTGAAGAGACGTTTCCTAGCGGCAGAGGCCGGCGGCTGAGCAGGGCCGCGGTCCTCACCGCCGCTTCCCCTGCCTCCTCGCCGTCCCTCGTCTTCCTCTCCACGCGTGGCCGAAGCCGCCTTACCGACGTCTCTTTCTCCTGCACAACCCTCTTCGAATCCACCACGCCCGTGCACTGCGGTGCTCACGCCTGTGTCACTGTGGTTAAAGCGCACACGCACACTCACGTGCACGCACCTCCAGTGGCCTCTGTAGCCTGCAGAACAGATGCCCTTCCGGAGGCTGGCGTTCAAGGTCAAGGTCTTCCCCGGGACCCTCACCAAACGTGCCCGATCCCGTCTGCAGAGCCCTCTTCCCTTCCTTCTTTCCTTCCTCTCTTTCTGTGTAACGTGCTCGCCCCTCACTCGTCCCAAGTGTGTGGCATCTTTGATACACACGTGCGTTGTGTCTCGGTGTTGAGACGCCGGGGCCGCCCGTCTGGCACCAAAGCTTTGCCATCCAGCTGTCACCACCGTCACCCTTAGAAGTTGTTGCATGAACTTACAAGTTGATCAATTGAGAGCTAGGGCGCTACGTGCCGGGCAGGTCTCCCGCCCGTGGTGTGGACTGTACTGGCGCCTGCGCCCTGCGCTCACCTGTGGGGTAGGAGCAGGACAGCAAGGCCGCCGCCACGCGTCTCTGTCTAACTCCGTACGCGGGGAAAACACGCTCGTAGTTTTGAACTGGCCGACACCACGTTCAATTGAGCAGCATCACAAACACGTCCCCCTTCTTGGAGAGAAAGTTAAACATCTGGCTGGTTTCCACGGCACGTCCTCCCGGGACGTTTTCCCTCAGCTGTTCTTACTTTCCCTGGTGTTTCAAACCCCTCGTCTCTAGCTCTTTCCCTTTAACTTCTTTTTTTTTTTAAAGATTTATTTTTATTGTTTTTGACAGAGAGAGAGAGACAGAGACAGAGACAGAGAGAAGGGGGAGGGCCCAGAACAGTCTCCATAGTTGCACATCATTGGTTTTTCCACATAGTTTCATTCCACAGGTGGGCGCGGGGCTGCACAGGGCAGGGACTGGGCCGGGGTCTCACCCCAGTGAGAACCGAACTGGGGGAGCTCCCAGCTCAGCATGTGGGTCCACACGGGCCGGGGCCAGGATTCGATCCTCAGTCCCTGGGGCTGCAAAGTGAGCGCTTAACCCACTGAGCCCTCCCGGCTTCCCTCCTTTTAATTTTCAACATACTTCCTCTGCCTTTCTTCAGCGTATCCTACTGCAGAATTTTTAAATTGACCACCAGACATTTTTCCGGCGGTCGGAGTGCAGGGCTGTGAGGGCAGTCACACGTCCGACTTGGTTATCACCCTGATTCTCGGTGCCCCGCGAAGAGCTTCCGTTCCGCTCCGAACAGCTGGTGGAGTGAGTGGACACCCCAGACGGGAACACCCTCCGTGACGGGACACGCGTCCTCACGCTCCCTTGCCCCCCGCTAACTTCCCGGTCACAGCTCACTGTCCTCTGTGGTCTTTGAGCACATTTCCAATTTCACGGTCTCCTCAGTGTAGTCGTTTCTATGTTTTTACCTGTATTTTGATTTTTCCCCCCAGAGAAATGGCTGATTCTAGGGTTTGCGGGTTTGGGAATACGGCTAGTTGAGCCCTGGGCCACAGGAACACCGTGGTGAACAGAGGACAGAGAACCGCGGAGGTCTAGAGAGAAGCACAGTGTTACTCCTTCCAGCTCTGCAGGTGCGGCACGGCCGTGTGCGGTCAGTTCTGCGTTCGGGCAGAACACCTAACCTGTGGGAGAAAAACTAGCCCATCTGAAGATAAAGGTTCTGCTGAAAGCTTTATTGACAACACCTGTTAGAACAGACGCGATCGATAGTGTGGTAGCGTTCAGTGTTAGTATTCTGTTGTTACCACTTGTGAGTTCAGGTTCACAGAGAGCCAGCGTGTCCCTGTACGTTCTCCACCACGCACTCTGCACAGAGCACCTCGCTGACCACGCAGAGCAAACGCTGCGGTTGGATGGCGCTCATCTAGTCGCAGATGGACTGAGGGTCACAGTGCTGAATCCTCTCTAAGTGGCCGGGTGGGGACAGGTCCCCACCACCCACATCCTCAGTCCTCACAGCCTCTCTGGGGCTGATGTCCCTGCGCATCAGGGTGGGGGCGATACCCTCTGCTTTAACCTGGATGCTCCACAACACCCTCCCCACCCACTACGTGGGTCCGTCCCACGTGCCGCTAGTGTGGCGTGTTTCACAAAACACTGTCCTCCTCCTGAGCTGGTCTGTGGGGACCATGGGGACCCTGCCACCTGCATGACAGGCATCAGCATTACCTTAGAAACCACGTTGCCCAGTGTGTCTGGAAGAGAGGAGGTTCGTTGCCTATCATGTAATTCTATTCTGGCTATGAAAGCAGAAGTCAGGGTCATGGGGACACATGGTGTGTGTGTGTGTAGCACACGTGTGCTGGCATGCGTGACACACATGTGTGCAGACACGCACACGAAACACATGTGCTGGCATGCACACATGGCATCTGTGTGCTGGCATGTGCATGTGACATGTGTGTGCTGGCATGTGCGCATGGCACGAGTGTGCCTGCATGCACGTGTGGTGTGTGTGTGCTGGCACATGCATGCGACACACGTGCTGGCATGTGCATGTGACATGCATGTGCTGGCATGTACGTGTGGCACACGGCTCCTGCCTGTCACCCCCCTGCCCCGTGAGCATCATTGTTCTCAGCACGCCCGAGGTCTCATCAGATCCCGAGTTAAAAGCCCCTCTAGGTGGGGCCCCGTTTAGACGTCAGGGCCAGGAGCGTGGAGATTCTGGTCCCCGGAGCGAACCAAGCTGGTTAGAAAAACGCTCTTTGAGACGCTCGGGCCATTGCCTGCCCAGCACACAGTGCGTCCTGCTCACCACTGAGCCCCTCAAGCCCTGAGCTCACGGTGAGGGGGCCCATGCCTGCAGGCACCCCGTTTCTGTGGAGCAGCAGGACGGGGTCACGGCCTGGCTGCCCCCTGTCCTATGTGACATCAGAACCTGCACCCGGACGATCCCTTTAGAGACGAGAGGCGTTTCTAACACAGGGTGAGGTCGTCTTTCATTCCTCGGTCGGGTTGAAAATCCACACTTACCCTTTGAGAGTGGGTATTTCAGAGACTCAGAGAAAGCGAAATAAAAGAGAAGAGCTTTACAGGATTCCGAGGACAGAAAGCACAACCTCCCGAGAGTCCTCTTAGTAAAGTGTGTAGCGTGGACGGGACAGGGGAGCACATCCACTGCGTTTTCTGTCATATTTCAAGTGTGCACCGACTGGTTGTGTAATAAATAGGGAGGGACTGGCCGTAGGAGGACACACAGCAGAATCCCCCGCGTTTCCTCTGGAAGTCGTCACCCAGCATGGTGTCTCACTCTTAAAGGCCCAGGAGCGGCTACTTTAAAGTTACCTGTCCTAGTTCCCCTAACGATGTGGTTCCAAGCCTAAAAATACCTTGAGTTTTGTGCTTCAGTTTCTATTATGTGAATCCTTCTTTCCAAATCTTCTCGTGTAAACCTACTTTCCTCAGAGCAACCGAGAATGGGATCCGTAATGAGCTCACACCAGCAAAGGGGTCTCCGCAATTCCATGTTAATAGATTTGCGAAGAGGGAGACTAAACGATGTAAAGATTGTAATGGCTTTTTCACGGGCAAGTTACTTGCTAGTACTTAAAAAAAAAAATGCACGGAGTAATTTAGGAGCCGTCTCTCGTGAGGTGTTGTGGAGCGTTGAGGGGACCCTGCCCGTCAGGGTCTACGTGCGGGTGAACGTCACGTAGAAAGTGGTGACACACACCGGGTGCTCAGAACCCACCATTTGGAGCTACGAGAGGGGGTCTGGGGCGGGCTGTTGGTTTTGTGGTGGTGGGAACGGTGGTGGTGGTAAGAACATGCTCTGTGCACCGCGCTCAGTGCATAGCCCAGGAACGTGAGGTGCGTTCACACCGTGGTGCAGCCATCGCCACCTTCCATCCCCGAACCCCTGTTTACCTCCCACACCGAGTCTCTGCCCCCGTGAAACACTAGGACCCCACATCCGTCTCCCCCGGCCCGGGAAGCCGGCGTCTCGTTTCTGTCCCTGTGCGTCCGACTGCTCCAGGCACCCCGCGTACATGGAGTCACACCGTGGCCACCTCTGTGCCTGGCTCATTTCACGTCCCAACGATCCCCGGTCTCCCGTTCCCGTCTTACCTCCCGGAACCCCACCGTCCGCTCCAGCGGGACCCTTTCCACGCCTCTGGTAGGAAGCCGTTCTCACGTCCAGGGACGCGGCCTCGGTCAAACGTGCCGCTGACTCACGTGGTTCTGTTACTACGTCTCTCTTTGCAAAAGACGTTCCTAGGACTCAGTCCCCCACCTCCGGCCTAATGATGGGGGCGTTGGCTTTCTATTTGACACGTTTCTCTGGTGTTCGGCATTTTTCTGTTTATTTCCTGGAACTGGTTTAAAATAGAGAGTTATTATCCTTTAGGATCTGAGCTGTGTTTTACGTGGTTTTGGTTCCCAGACACGCGGTGTGGTTTGCACATCTCACTGGGCCGCTGGGCAGGTCTTCAGGGTCACTTCTGTCATCGCTCGAGTCCAGTCGCCTCTCTCTCAGCCTTGGTGACTTAACACTGGATTCTGTCCAAGGCTGTGGCAGCTGCAAGGTGCTCTTGGCCTTCGCAGGTGAGGGAGCTCTGGGGGCGGCCAGCGGCCACGCTCTCGATCCGACGTGCGCGGCTGACGAGCTGGCGACCACTGTCCAGTGGCACCTGGCTTCTCGCCTAGAAAACAGATGACTTCGTGGTACCGGTACTTAAAAATTAATCTTCTAGGGAAGCCGGGAGGGCTCAGTGGGTTAGGCGCTCACTTTGCAGCCCTGGGGACCGAGGATCGAGTCCCGGCCCCGGCCCGTGCGAACCCATGTGCTGAACTGGGGTGGGGCCCCAAGTTCAGGTCTTGCCAGGGCGAGTTTCCCATACGGGAGGCCCCCAGTTTGACCCCCAGCTTGTGGGGGCGCATCTCCCATGCGGGAGGCCCCCCGGCTCAGTTCCCTCCCCGCGCGGCCCCCGCCCACCTGTGAGGAATAAAACCGTGTTGAAAACTGATGACGGGCAAGTATGGAGACGGCTCTGGGCCCTCCCCCTGCTCTCCGTCTCTCTCTCTGTCTCTGCCAAAAGCAACAGCATAATTTGAAAAACTAAAGAGCCTCGGCTTCTGCCCCCCACGGGTCCTCCGGGGCCCACCTCTCCGCGCACCCTGTTTAGGAAAAGCTGCATTTGGAGGAAAGCGCCCGTCTCGCGGCTCCTGGGGCTCATCCCAGGCTCCGCACCTTCCTGCTCTGAAGACCGTTATGATGGGCAGCGACGTCCTCGTACTTCTCACCGATGCTCTTCGGTGGCAATAATGACAAGAGCGCAGAGCTGTCCTGAAAGTGCGTGCGGGTGCCAGGGGCGGGGAGTCGCGGGTGCACGTCTCTTGGGCGGTACTGACGTCTGAGGCATCACAACTTCAGGCCCGAGGCCGAGGGGTGGCCGCTCAGACTGTCCCCGCGGAAGGCGGCTGTCTGCGCCTGAGAGCCCCCCGGGGTTCATGCTCTTAGGCGGTTCTTTGCCCTTGAAGTTCTTGCTCACGTACAGTTTAGATTTTGGAGGTGGACTCGGGGTCGCCAACAGGCGGCAGTCATGGCTTTGCGACTCGTCTGGCTTGTCCCCTGCGCCCAACGTGCCACCGAAGACATCGGGGTTCGGTGTCTGAGACACGGGGTGGGCGGTGACTGACAGACACTAATCTCTGAGAACCAGCCTCACTTCTCGCCTCAGGGCTGAGACAGAACCCGTTTGCCTGGTTCAAACCTGAGGGATTCGTGTTCTTACCGGAACCGCCCCTGACAACGTGCTTGGCACCCGCGGGCACCCTCACCCTCCAGCGGGTGGTCCCGCAGCAGCCACGCTGTGGAGCAGCACCCGCGCGTGGACTTGAGCGGTAGTGGTTCCGTTCCATTCAAGCGCCCGCTCCCCCGAGCGCTAAACGTTTGTCCCCGCACATAACGTCTCCTCTCAGCTACAGACCCCGACCCGGCTGCCGGCTGGCTGGCACTTTCCTGTTCAGGTTGCAGATGGACGCGCGTGGATCGCGTCTCAATTCAGCCACGTGGCCGCGGTGGGACCGCTCGTCCGGGCCCTGAGCTCTCCCGATTATTTACCCGCAACCGAAAACGACAGTGTGCAGTTCAGCACGTCCTTCCAGGGAACGACATCAGAGGTGGCTCCGTTCAGAACGCTGGACGTCCTCACTTCCCGTGGGTCCGGGGTCATTTCGTTTAAACAAAGGAATCTCATGAAAATACCAAATCAGCATTCTGCTCTCAGGGCTTTCGTGGCTAAAACAAAACATTTGTATTCATTAAATTTGTTGTGTTACATGGGGAGATGAATAGATTCAAATATACATGTTAAAATATGTGCCATGTAGTGTATCTGATGCGACATATTTTATTGTTACATAATTATGCTACATACACAACTATAGTAATATTAATAGTCCATAGTCTATGCATTACACGCCATGTATTACACTTTATAGTAACATGTTATGCTACTAACATTATTTAAAGATGCACATCATTTATATTTTTAACATTTGATGTTATTCAGTTTTGAATACATTCTCAAAAATTATCCGTGTGAAATGTTACCGTTAAAGTAACATCAGTAAAAATTTTGGTTGACAGGCCAATGACAAAGTGTTAGGATGGCCTAAGCTAGCTGCTCTTCCTTTTCTTTAATAAGGTCTTTTACGTCCTTGGGCTATTAATGCGGAAGCATCTACATCACACTATGGATTAGCTGTTGTGAGCACATTGGTCCTTCATTGAAATGAATCAGGCAATACCTTTATCCAAATGAGATGTTTCCTCTATAATTAATGGGTGAGTTGATTCGGTTGCCAGTATTGACTAGGCAGGCATTAGGTGGACACATTGTAGAACTGACAGATGCTATAAAAGGGAAAATAAAAAAGAAAGAAAACAATTTTTTTCTATATGTTTTTAAATACAAAAGCAATTGCCTTTCTAAGATTCAGAATACTAAGGTGACCAACTTTTTTCCAATGAAAAGCGGGACATAAATAAATAAGGAGGACATAAATAAATTAAACAAATACTGCAAATAAAAGTTTTTATTCTTTGCAACAATAACTAAACAGAAAGCATTATAATATAGTAAATAGATAACGCAGGTGTATTATGATTATTATTTAAATATGAATATTTTTGATTGAATGAATATCTTGTTAATGTGTCATTTTCTAACAAAATATTAGATATGTTCATACAAGAACTATTTTTCATATTGAATTTCACAGCAAGTGCTGCAGCTAGAGTATCAACATTCAGTCTTGATTTTTCAGTTGTCCAAAAATTATTAGCCATTGAAAACACCCTTTCAACTGCTGCGTTAGTGCTAGAGCAGCACAGTGTAAATTGGACTAGAAGAAGTAAATTTTCATAGGGTATATGTGCGTTTTTGAAATGGTTGAATATTTCCACCCATCTTTTATCAACTTCAACACATTCATTTTCCCACTCGACCAATTTTTCAAAATTTAAATAAATACTCAGTTTTCTAATTTCTTCAAATAGACAATTTTCATCTATGTTAATGTCTGGTAGTTCTGTGAATAAAAACTGAACACAAGTCGACAGGAGGACATCTAGGAGGACACTTTTCGAGGGAGGACAGAACTTCCAGAAGGAGGACTGTCCTCCCTACAGGAGGACGGTTGGTCACCTTAGTTACGGACTCAGAAACCAGCGTGGTTGGAACGAG
Organism: Craseonycteris thonglongyai; assembly: GCA_004027555.1. Taxonomy (NCBI): domain Eukaryota; kingdom Metazoa; phylum Chordata; class Mammalia; order Chiroptera; family Craseonycteridae; genus Craseonycteris; species Craseonycteris thonglongyai. The sequence continues at coordinate 26,777 of PVKE010010956.1, forward strand.
TGTTGCCTGGCGTGTCTTGGAGGGAAAGCTGTGGGGAGCACTTTGTAACGCGTGGAACCTGCCGGCAAACCCGTGGGCGGAGCCTGCAGCCCCGAAGGCTTTCTAGTGACGGTGGAGCTGCCGGCATTCCGGTCTCATGGGACCATGCTCGGGCCACCGTCTGAGACAGAACATTCAGAGACCAGGGTCACAGTCACAGGGGCGGATAATGGTGTTGCACGGCGTGTTCTGCGAAGTTTCATGACAAGAATCTTGAGTTCGTCCACGTTTGCACACACGGTTCTTTTGAGTAACTAGAAACAGCCGTGGAAAACGGTTTCCTCCTTGCATTTTGGAGAAGTCACAGGCACCTGTCTGATTGCCCGCGGGTCACGCCCGTCCAGGCGCGGCCTTGCTGAGCTTCCGGCGATGGGAGCTGAGCCTCCAGTGGGGTGTCAGTTCACCCCGGACTTGACTCCAGGTGGCCTTTTGGGCCCCTTCCAACTCTATGTAGACCTTGGGGCCCCTTCCAACTCTGTGGACTTTGGGGTCCCTTCTAAGTCTGTGTGGACTTTGGGGTCCCTTCCAATTCTGCATGGACTTTGGGGTCCCTTCCAACTCTGTGTGGACTTTGGGGTCCCTCCCAATTCTGCATGGACTTTGGTGTCCCTTCCAACTCCTTGTGGACTTTGGGGTCCCTTCCAACTCTGTGTGGACTTTGGGGTCCCTTCCAACTCTGTGTGGACTTTGGGGTCCCTTCCAACCCTGCGTGGACTTTGGGGTCCCTTCCTTCTCTGTGTGGACTTTGGGGTACCTTCCTTCTCTGTGTGGACTTTGGGGTCCCTTCCAACTCTGTGGACTTTGGGGTCCCTTCCAAGTCTGTGTGGACTTTGGCGTCCCTTCCAACTCCTTGTGGACTTTGGGGTCCCTTCCAACTCTGTGTGGACTTTGGGGTCCCTTCCAACTCTGTGGACTTTGGGGTCCCTTCCAACCCTGTGTGGACTTTGGGGTCCCTTCCTTCTCTGTGTGGACTTTGGGGTCCCTTCCAACTCTGTGGACTTTGGGGTCCCTTCCAACCCTGTGTGGACTTTGGGGTCCCTTCCTTCTCTGTGTGGACTTTGGGGTCCCTTCCAACTCTGTGGACTTTGGGGTCCCTTCCAACTCTGTGGCCTTGGGGCCCTTTCTCACTTTTGAGAGCATGTGATTTTCTGTTCATAGGAAGCAATAAAAATGCTTTAAGTTTAAAAATGAATGTTTTCATAAGTAAGATGACTCTTTTCTCCTTCCCAAAAGCTTCCCCCACTTTTTTTCCAGGAAAAATAAAACCCTGCATATTGCTCTGATATATCAAAAGACATGACATCAAAGCCGTCTGCTCTCTGAGTGTGAGCAGGAAAATGTGCCCCTGCCCTCCTTTCCTTTGGCTTTAAAATGCAGTTTCTTCTAAAGGGCAAGGCTTTTTGTAACTAATATGCAGACACAGTAAATCTAAAATATCAAACAGAAGTATATGAGAGCCTCTGCTTATTTAAAAATTCAGGGGCAGGAGGAGACCAGCGTTTTCAGGGAGAAACGCCCTGAAGGTTGAACAGGCAGCGGCAAGTGCAGCGGGGCCGGCGGGCAGGGGTCTGCTTTGACCCGGAGCCGAAGGGCAAAGGTGACCGTGTCCGGAGGAGGCAGGAACACGCTGGTGAAGACGGGTCACTGCCTCTGACCTGGACGTACGTTGTGTACGAAAAGCCGCATCCTTTATTTCCATTAGGAAAACCCCGTAAATCTTGCCCATTGTCATTTATTTTATGCGGGACCCACGACGGGACTTGGCTTTGTTGCCCAGGATAGGACCACCTGTCCTTTTCTGGGGCGATCGCCCTGAGGTTGGGGGGCTGTTAGCAGGTGTTTTCCAAAGAATACAAAGAATCCCCGCAGAGAATGAACAATAGTAACCCGGAAGTCGTCACAGTCACTTGGGGGTGACGGAAGTGGCCTCAGGCCTGTGACTGTCATTTGTGTCCCACGTCCCCACTCTTCCCAGGCGCGTGTGGCTGACAGATGGGCACGTCCCGGGAACGGCCTCCGCGATACCTCGTCACCGTGCCCCGTCCTGTGGGTTCAATGCCGTGCCCAGATTCTTTCTCCTACTGCAGCCGATGCCAGGACACGCTCCCGCTAAGCGCTCCTTCCACGGTGGCCGTGTCCTCAGTGAGCAGCAAAGCCTCTCCCGCGCACCTGCCCGGTTCCTTTCACGTGGGATCCACAGTGGCCAGGAAATCTTTGTTTCTAGAGAAAATCAAACTCACGGAATCGCGCAAGATCACCTACCCGCTCTCTGTCTAAATTCTGCTCTTGTATCTTTCGCCAGAGGGTCTGGGCAAAAGGTTTAATTTAACTGTCGATATGGATGAACGTTTCCCGAAAAGCGTTTATCTGGAGGGTAGATTTACACTGGGAAGCACAGCCCACTCGGCATGCTGTAGTTTCCCTTTTTAAGAGGGAAGGAGGCACGCATGCGAATCGGGATGGTCCAGAATGATCCCTGTCTGTGTTTGCGTGGGGCGGCGGCGTTTCCTACCGGAGGCCGAGCTCCCACGCCGCTCTTCCTAGCTAAGCAGGGCGGCGGGCTGCGCTTGAGGCATTGCAGCGACGGGCAGTTACGCGCACAGACACAAGTAAACCGCGTCAGGCTGCGCCGCGGCTCGGAGGGGCTGCAGGTTTCCTGTCAGCAGACGCCCCTGTTCAGTACAGAGGCCACGGCGTTTAGCAAAGGCCTCAGACCTGAATCCACGCGGTGACTGTTGCTGCTGAGGAGTACGTCTGGCTGCGGGATCCTAGGGGAGACCGACGTCAGCAGCACCCACGCACAGTCCCAATGCCCACCTCAACCCCAGGTAATTCAGGAATACAGGTCAGCGTGGGACCCGTAGTTTCTAAGAGGCAATATGGGTCTTAGCCCACCTGCCTGCATCACCATGTGTTACCACAGCCCGTTACATGAGAGCCATCACGTCAGAACCTTCTGGAGAAGGGTCCTGACAGCGCTTTGAAAAAGCATTTCCAGGGAAAGCCGGGACGGCTCAGCGGGGTGAGCGCTCGCTTTGAGGCCCCGAGGACCGAGGATCGAATCCCGGCTCCGGCCCAGGCAGGACCCACGTGCTGAGCTGGGGAGTTCCCACAGTTCGGTTCTCTGGCTGTCTCTGTCTCTGTCTCTGTCTCTATCTGTCAAAAGTAAAATAGAAATAAATATGCACTGAAGATAAAATAATTACTCTCTATAAATATAAAAAGATATAAAAAAAAAAAAACATTTCCAGTGACTTCATTGTGGAGTGAGGTTGAGACTCATGGGGCAAGAATAAAACCTAGAATTTCCATTTTAAGGGCATTATATACATTAGGATATGAAACTGTGAGAAAGCTAAAAGTCCTGAAAGAACACAGATGACCGAGGGACTAAAGAGAAGCCACCGGAAAGGTGACAAAGTCCCATGGGGTGAGGAGGGGGCATTCATGTTGTGTTGCTCGATGCTTTTGTAGTAAGGAACGGATCATGATCTTTCTAGACGCTCCGAGAACACAGCGTTTTATAGACAGTTAAAATGACGTCGTCTCCAGCTTACAGAATTCGTGGGTGATAATACCATTAGCATATTAAAGGTGCCTAGAACACCGTTTAATTTCATTTAACCTAGAATTCCCTACTCTTCCTGGCGCTAAATAATTTTTCCTCATATCTCTTATTATAAAAATGTCTGGACCTAAAACACAGTGAAAACTTCCTTTATTTGCTACTCACATCTACATACACTAGGCTGATCATACGTCCCAGGTAGAATGAGGCAGAAAACACGTAATGGGATCCACGTAATGGGATAAACACTTCTAGGTGTTTATCCAAAAAAAGTGAGTATCTGTGCCTCCACAGAGCGCTGTGTGCGAATCTGCATGGCAGTCACGTTATGGGCACAAGCTGCCCGTCACCTGGGAAATGGCTGTGCCCAGGGGACAGGTCCAATTACTTACTGTTCAGCCACAGAAACGCGGTCGCTACCGCTGCACTAACAGCGTGCATGAACCCAGAGGCAGGAGGCGAGCACAGAAGGCCACACAGCGCACGATTCCGTCTGTGTGAAATGCCCTGAACAGGGCGAGGCTTAGGACACAAAGCGGCTCAGTAGCTGTCCGCGTCCCGTCTCGATAAAGCTCTAAAAATGCATCAATAACGCTGCAAGCCAATCAGCGCCATTAGGTTTCCCTCATCAGCTCCTCAGTTCTATGAAATGCTATTTCTTTGCTGGAATTGAGGTCAACCATCTACTTTCACGAAGTGTGTCTGCTGCTACCTGGAAACCCCGACTAGAACACTCTGCACTTTTCTAAACAAATCAGGTTTCGGCCCCTGGCCGCATGCTCTGTCCCTTGATGGCCCAAGAGCCCAGTTCTCCGCGGGGGCCCAGCTGCCTTTGTTTACATTTCAGCTTCGAGCCAGACTTTCACAAATTCAGGGATTCGAGCGTGTTGCACACATCCGAGCTCCAGGCAAGATCCCAGGGAAGCAGAACCCTGTTCGACAACACAGGCGAGCGCTTGGCAACTGATTACATTACCAATAAAACGTCACGGCAGAAGCGTCCAGTCTGCACCAGCACGCGGGCACTCTACGCTCTTCCACAGACGTGACTACCGTTTGTACGATAGTGAGAACTCACTCAGAGACCAGGACCATAAGGGCCTCCAAGGCCGACCTGTAGGGTGCGTGGGCAAAAGCTCACAGCCGAATAAATACGTTTTGCGAATATTTCTAACACGTCTGCTAGCTTATTTTCATACGCATGTGTCATTAAGCTAAACAAATAAAACCCACTTTCCTCAAATCTACAGCTTGCTAACTTCCTCAAGTTGTCTTTCCCTCTCTCTCTTTTTTCTTATTCAGAAACAAATGACAACTATTTTATAAAAACCTATTCTCCTTTTTTTCTTTTTTTTTTTTGAATGGAAAACAAAAGCCTATATGTTATCTTGGATAGAAACATTATATTTTTCTGTCAGAATCATTCTACTTATAGTCTCAGTTCTCTGTAAAAACAAAAATTAATGAACAAAGTAAGATTTTTCTTTATCACAGATAAAATTAGAAAGAAAATAAAGAACTGTCTGCCATTCATATTTTATCAAAACAGCAAAACTTGTTTTACATATATAATAACACAACTTTTGCAGCCACACACATTACTTTCATAATTACTTAAAGAAGAAAAACATCATTAACTTGACCGACAGATATAGCCACTCTATAAAATATAGTAAGAAAGCAAAAGTATACAAAGTTAAAATTGGGTTAAGTAATCAATGTTTTAGTCTCCATCCGTGCCTGGAAAGAATGTATTTTTAATTATCTATTAACTGACTCAATTTAGTATCAATACAGGGCTACGGTCCCTAAGGGTCTTAAACATTATAATTAATCAGACAGAACAGAATAGCTATATCAAGACATTGATTGGCACGATTATTACTATTCAATTTAGTTGAATACAAATGGAATTGTTGATAATTTTAAAATGTGTCCAGGAGCCATGTTATCTTATCTGGTCCGTAAGCCCGTCTGAGGTTAAGTGTGGAAGAGTTATACTCTTTAGCAACACGTCCCGGTATCTGTACTTTCTAAAGCACGCTTTCTGAAACTCATCAGCAACTTGGAGGTGATCTTTTTTTTTTCTTAAGGTTTTTAAAAAACATTTATTTTATTGTTTTGAGAGAAGGTGTGAGAGAGAGAAGGGGGAGGGCCCAGAGCCATCTCCATAGTTGCACATCATTAGTTGTGACATAGTTTCATTCCTCACAGGTGGACGTGGGGCCGCGCGGGGCGGGAACTGAACTGGGGGCCTCCCCCTTGGGAGGCGAGAACCTTCACCGCCGTCCCAGCGTTTCCAGTTGTGCCCAGTTCAGCACACAGGTTTGCACGGACTAGGGCGGGGATTTGATTTCTGGACCTTGCGGTTGCAAGGCAAGCGCTCAACCTGTTGAGCCCTCCCGGCCTCCACCGTGAAGTCTGCGCATTTGCTGTGCACCCCTGTCTTCCCGATCGTCCCCTTCATTAGACGGCCATGTTTATCTCCCGTGAAAACGGTAACCCTTCCGTGGTGTCTGTCCAGAGACGGCAGTTTCCTCCAAGTACTCGATGGCCTCAGAAAAGTCAACGATCTTAGAGGATAAAAATCTAACCCAAGCTTCCTCCTTGTATTCCCGGATTGTGCGTGTGGACAGTAGGGTGTTGACATTTGCTCCTTTGTCATCGTATTCATTACCTGATGCACATTCCACCCACATTCAATTCTCTGGTCTTTGCTTTTCATCTAGAGGGTAATGCTTCCGAGTCCATGTTTACAGTGCTTGACAGCTAAAAACCGTATCTGGGAATCATTTCACACTGGTACGCCCCAAATTTCCCCCCCAAATTCAATCCAGTTATGCTAAGAGTAGAGCCACCTTATTACCCAAGATCAGATGCCAAGCGAGGTTGGTGAATCACGTGTCTAGCAGGAATCACAGGTGTGATCGCTTTCACACCCGTTGAGAGATCGCCGTTAAGTTACTTGACAATTTCTTCTAGCTTTACAGCCACCACTTTCTATCTTTCATTTAATTTTATTCTGGTCCACCTGTGAACTCTGACATTTGGGTTACACTTGTATTATTTCATTTTGTCCAACCATAGCTTTAACCAATTTCTTTGATCCACTGGCTGAGTGCATTCTGTCCTCACATTATGTTCCTTTGACATGAAGTCTTACTTGATTCATGTGATAAATTGCCCTGAGCATCTACATCTTTAAGGTCATGTTGATCATCTTCTGATTGGATTGTACATGGCTTCTGTGACACTGAACATTTTAGTTAATAGAATCAGTTGCTATTGCAGATCCTCTTCCTCTTTTCCTGTGTTCTATATCTGCTTCTTGGTTTTCCACATCTCATTCTTGATAACGGGCTTTGGGAGGGAGTTGAGGCATAGTTCTGTTGCACAATCAGTGGGATGTATTTATTTTTTTGCACTCCTTTATACCTGGGAAGAATTTATTCACTTTGCCCAATGTGTTAGCTGTGATTTGCGGACATCAGCGTTGTGTCTCTGAAGGGTGTCAGTGATACTTTGAACTTCAGCCTGACCCTAATGCTGTAGGGCCGGGGTGGGGGGTGGGGGCTCCCATTTTTGGCCGAGCAGCCTTGAGGTGGGTTTTTATGTAATGCCAGGTATTATTTAGGCCAATGCCTAATTTTTTTAAATTTCTCTCCTGATGGCAGGATTTCTCTTTTAGGGAGGAAAGTGAGAAATTCAGACCAATACTCCCACAGCTTCCTGACCCTCATTGCTATTGCTGTACTGCACTATTTATTTATTTATTTTTTAGATTTATTTTTCTGGTTTTTGACAGAGAGAGACAGAGAGAATGAGGGGAGGGCAGAGCCATCTCCATAGTTGTACGTCATCAGTTTTTCTACACAGTCTTCATTCCACAGGTGGACGTGGGGCGACGCAGGGCAGAAACCAGTTGGGGGCCTCCCACATGGGAAGCTCACCCCCGAGAGCTGGGGGCCTCCCACATGGGAAGCTCACCCTAGCGAGAACTGAACTGGGGCCGCACCCCAGCTCAGCATGTGGGTCCGCACGGTCTAGGACCTGGATTTGATCCTTGAATCCTGGGGCAGCAAACGAGCACTCAACCTGCTGAGCCATCCCGGCTTCCCCTGCCCTATTTATCTTGTGCACAAGCAATGGCATTGATAACGGGTGCCATGAATATTTCAGTCCCAATCATTTTATAGTCTTGTCGTGTTTCTCCTACCTTCAGGCAAAGCCTCTGACAAGATGTGTGTGGACTCCATGTGTGTTTGTATGTGTGCGCTTGTGTGTTCACACACAAGAGGATATGTTTGGGCATCTAACTCCTAACATATTTAAATATATATATAAACGCAATTCTTTCTATTGAGTTCTCCGGGTGCACATGTCATCGCTGAGGACAGCGGGATCAGTAACTCCGTAGCCAAACATGGAGGACTCCCCTCTGCTACGTCTAAACCGAGTCTACGGGATTCTGTTGGCAGCTGGGAGTTCGCAGACCCCTCCCGCCGCTAGTGACTCGCTCGTCCTGGGGTCCCTGAATCACCGGTGACCCTGCAGACTCCGTAATCTGCGTTTGTTGATCAGCACATTTTTCTGGTGACCGTTTGGAGAGTTGGCTTTGGACTGCTGACTTCTTTCCTAAGCTCTGCTGGGTTCCTGCTTCGTCTGCTTGGTTAGTTCGCCAGATCTGTTTTGGGTAGAGTTGGTTCACTGATGTACTTGAATCCGTGACCAAAATTTTAGTCACCTTTTTCCTCCAAGGCACTGTTCCTGGAGAATAGTTTTCTGCTACTAGTTTGTCCTGTTTTGCTTGTTTGTTTATTTTTTGTTGGTTTGTTTGTGTCACTGTTGTTTTTGTTTTTTTCTTGGTGTTTTTTGTGTGTGTGTTTTGTTTTTGCCATCATGATACCAGTCTTGTGTTGTCCATTCTTTTAAAATTGGAGGTGAAGTTCATACAACATCAAATCAATAACGTTGAAGTGTTCGAATCAGTGGCGCTGGGACGGTCAGTGTTGTACAGCCATCACGTTGTGCTCACTCCAAAGCATCCTCCTCACTCTCCCTGGAGAGGGGGCCTCACAGTCAGCCTCCATCGGCAGAACGTGGGCGACCACCGCCGCGCCGCCACAGGACGGAATGTCACCCACCCCCAAGGGAGCGTGGTGCTGTCCCGAGGCAGGTGTGTGAACCTCTCGAGTCGTTTGTGGTTGTTCCTCACGTGGGATCTAAGATCCTTCAGGACTCAGCACCGACAGAACGTCTGGGTGGAGCAGGGGGCCGGCCATGTTCAAGGGGCAGGAATCCTCGCCTGCAGGGGCACAAATGGATGTGCACATGCACAGGCGTGCATCCTGCATGCGTGTATCCATGCATGTGTGCGTGCATCTGTCCACGTGTGCCTGCATGTGTGTATGCATCTATCCATGCATGCATGTATTTGTTCATGTGTACGTGCATCTGTGCATGCATGCACAAGTGCATCCATCCGTGCATGCCTGCATGCATGTGTCCATGTGTGTGTGCATCCATCAGTGTGTGCATCAGTGCATGTGTGCATCTGTCTGTGCATGTATGCATCCGTTCATGTGTGCATCCATGCATGCATGCATGCATTTGTGCGTGCGTGCATGCATTTGTGCGTGCGTGCATGCATCTTTGCGTGTGTGCATGCATGCATGCATGTTTCAGCCCCTCCGTCTCCCCGCCTAAAACGTTAGCCATCAAGGCCTTCGCCGCCCCCTGCAGCACCACCCTGCCTCCCTGGTGGGCAGGCGCGTGGCCGGGTCCTGCGTGGCCTGCGGCCCTGGGCACCTCCCTCCATCCTGCTTGACCCTCATCTCCTCGCCTGCCTCCCCCACACACGGGGCTTCGGGATGACAGGTGTTTCCTGTGGTGTTGAACACGGGTCTTCAATTCCTCATTCTCGTTCTCCTTGTTCTGAATGATGTTCAGGAGGCCAAGGTGGCAGCAGCCACGCCTCTGTGGTGGCTTCGTGGCGTGGAGGAGGCGCGTCCATGGGAGTCAGCCGTCTGTCCCGCGGACGCCTCTGTGCAGTGGGGCAGGAGCCGCATCAGTGCGGCCGTGAGCGGCGGGAAGCGGGTTCTCCTGTTGCCCAGAGCTTTCTCTGCAACACGTTGCAGCACCGTCTGTGACACTCGGGGAGAATGAGCGAAGACATCCGAGCCCAATTTCTTTATAAATTTACGTCAAAACAGGGCTTGGCGGCTGTTGTGAGGTTGGACGAAGTAGGAGGTATCAGGCGTTACACACAGAACAGGTGGCAAGGGATTCGGAATGAGGCCGCATTGAACGGACTGAACCGACAGGAGTTTTGAGAAGGTGCATGTGAGGTCTCCGACTCAGCGTGCCACAGACAGTCCCACACAGGCCCCAGCGAGGACCCCGCGTGTCCCCGGTCTGCGAGTGCTGACGACACTGGGTGACGTGCCCTGTGGAGGCCGCAGTGCCCATGTCGGCCTGCACGTGTGCCCAGCGGGCGTCTGAAGCCACGACACACAGGGTCGCACCCCGACCCGGTGCCAGGTCACTTCAGGCTGAGAACAGACGCAGTTTCCTCTGTGGAAATGGAGGGCAGTCATAGAAACGAACTTGGAGGCCGCCGTGAGCTTTAAATAAGCTGTGACGTATAAAATGTGTAGCTCACACCCCCCAGCACCTGGTCTGTACTCGATGAAGGTCTGTTATCAGATTACGGTGATTTCATCTTCACGCTGCAGCTGTGCCCACGGGACACGGGGCTCTGCCCGGTCGGGAGACAGAGCGTCCCCGTCTCTGGGAAGGGACAGCTCCTGTCCCCATGTCACAGGCTGGCCTCCGGTTATTGGCCCGTCTCTGGATCCGTGCTCAGCATCTGTTTTCCTCCCTGCGTCTGATCCGTGTGGTTTGCCTTGGACACGAAACCGCTGAGCCTGCAAAGCTGAGGCCCAGAACCCGGAGCGCGGCTGCTATAAATAGTGCCGCCCAGGAAGAAGACAGCTGGCCGCCTCCTTAGATGGCACCCGCGGTCCCACGGAGCCCGAGAGCGAGCGGAAGGGACCTGTGTGCAAAACATCGTCATGACCGCCCGCCACCTGCCTGTCCTCACGGTGACCTGCCTCCCCTGGAGGGATGGGGCTTCCTGCTCGCGGCTCAGCCCTTCTGCTTACCGAAGTGGGGCCTCACCAGCCCTGCGGCTCCCAGAGGAAGCACGATCCGCGAGCCGGGCGTCCCGGGAAGCCGCGTGGATTGGCGCTGGTACGCGCATGTTCTTTGTCTGTTAAGGGTGCTTATCACCCTGAGTACTGAAGTAGATCCTAATGTTACACACTGCATCACAGCAACGGCATGGGATGAATTCTCCCGCTCCAAACACACCAGTGAAATCGGTTTTCCCTCCACGACTTGTGCTAGAACCCGTACAAATAGCCATGAAGATTCAGGCCGTGGCATTGGAAAGATGACAACACGCGTCTGAGGCTGGTTGTCACAATGCACGTGGATCCAGACTATTAAAGGCTGTTAAAGTGGATGCACGGTCTATGTAAACCGCTGTATTTCCTCAGGCCGTGAGAACTCCCTGAGGATAATGTGGAGTCTGAGACCCGGCTACACCTGTGGTCATCCAAACCGGCTTTCTGGGCCTGTGACACACAATGTTGTGTAAGCTCCTCCCAGATTCTCTGCTTTCGCACATTTTCCAAACGCCTGCAAGTTAGAGGTAAACCGAATTAAACCACGTGGATGTCACAGTCAAAATTAATAACAAAGTTTATGTTTTATAAAACAGGCGATGTGGTTTTAAGTAGCACCTTTCTATTTTATGTTACCTGATTATAAATTGAATATAATACTAACCACCTTACAAGAGTTACTCAATTAAGGCAATATTATCTTGTGATACCGTCACCCCGGAAGGGAGTTTATCTGGAAGGAATTTAATGGTGTTTGTACATTCAGAAATTCAACCCATCTTTGAGCGTTGAAGTGGCTACATAACACCTCTCTCCCTATATGACACCTCTATCTGTCATCTATGTATCTATCTATGATCTATTATCATCTTTCTCTCTCTCTCTCTCTCTCTCTCTCTCTATATATATATATATATATAAAATACCCCTCTACTTGTATTATGACACTTCTCTCTACATTTCTATAGATAGGTAGTAATAGATAGATAAGAAACACCTCTATATATGATATAAATATCATCATCACCATCTATCAGCTCTTTATATTTATATCTATACTCATATATCTATAGATAGATAGATAGAGAGTTGATAGAAATGGATGGATGATAGATAGATAGATAGATAGATAGATAGATAAATAGTTGGTAGAGATGGATGGATGATAGATAGATAGATAGACAGACAGACAGTTGATAGAAATGAATGGATGGATGGATGGATGGATGGATGGATGGATGATAGATAGATGGATGGATGGATAGATAGATAGTTGATAGAGATGGATGGGTGATAGATAGATGATAGATAGATGATAAATAGATAGATAGATAGATAGATAGATAGATAGATAGATAGATAGACAGTTGATAGAAATGGATGGATGGATGATAGATAGATAGATAGATAGATAGAGAACACCTCTCTCTATATATGACACTTCTCACCCCTCTCCCCATCTACCTTTCACTCTCACACCAGCTTAGGTGCAGATGCAGACACACAGCGCATCGGCCCGTTGTGCCTTTCATGTGTGTACAGACACGATATTTTCCTGTGCTGAAGGGTCTTAGTTGTGTGCAGTGGGTGGAATGAACAGACGCTGCCCCCTCCCACACTGACCTTGAGCGGACATGAGTGTTTTCTTACCCTTCCCCTACATTCTGCCCGCATCGCTCCACATGCACCTGGGAAGCAGCAATCACATCTGCAGTAGCGCCTGTGTCCTGGGCGAGTTAGGTCACTCAGCGCTCCTTCCTGCCGAGCCAGGACTTGATTGCTCTAAGTACCTTAGAAATCGTCTGACTCATCCCGTACTTGGTTGGTGTTTATGAGAACATCATCCAGAAATCAGAGCCTATATTCATTTAAACTACAGTGATTGAATTAGCTGATTTCCAGTGGAATCATTCAACAGAAATTAAAAGATAAAAATAACTTGTGCTTCCTAAATGTTGAGTCGATCTAAGAGTTGTGAAAGGGTTAACTAGAAAACATCTACTTATATTGGTCAACGCTGTGAGTGCTAAGGACTAAATCAGCGGACTTCACTCATTTCCAAAATGGCTTTCAAGCGCCCAGTTGAGCAAAATGGGTTATTATTTGCACCCCAACATGAAGGCTGCAGCGAAGTCCCTTTCTTGGGTAGGGACATACTTTGGTAACGCTGCAAGTCACAAAGCCCCAGAATACGCCTGAGGCTCCGGGACTGTTTCGGAGTCTCCCTCATGCTTCGCAAGCTGGGCTATGTGAGCGGGTGGCAGCCGCAGAAATCCCCACCGGCCCCTGGGAGGAGGTCACGGTGTAACGCAGAGATGGAACATTGAGCAATGAGGCCGCCGAGCTCATTTCAACAGTCGGCGAAGTCTCCTGGAAGATACTGACACCGAGACGCCCAGCGCCAGGGGCAGGCTCGCCCATGTGCACATGGCTAAGGAGGTGCCAGGCCAGGGGAAGGATGCAGACGCTCGGGCTGGGAAGACGTCAGCCGCCTGTCCCCGAGGGAGGCCAGGTGACACAGGCAGGTGTTGCAGTAAAACCGGCACATCTGCTTAGCCGTGTACACATGCAATGTGAGTAGTAAAGAACGGATTGGAGAGACTGTCAGCCAAAATGAAATGATGGAGACAGGATTTAACAACCTCTCTCGTGAAGGGGCCAAAAGTCTGGGGACACAGAGTAAGCTGTGCTTTCCAGCCCCTGGGTGTGAGGAATGCAGAGCAGGGATTCGTATGAGCCATGGCAGGAAGGGGTGAGGCCCCCAGGGCCCAGGGCCCCTGGGAGAGAAGCAGGGGGGCAGGGGAGGAGGTGGAGTCACATGTTCCTGAGTGACAGCTCTCCCAATGACCCGGTCAGTCCGAGTCCCTGGTCAGCACCGTGAGGTTGTGGGCCTGCCAGCGGCCTGCCAGCCCCTCATGGAAGGGCCTTGGTGACAAGGCCCCTGATTTCTTACCTGGGACAGTGTCCTGCTCGCGCCACCTCTGCCCATAGAAGTTTCTCGTTCAGCACCTCGCAGCTGCTTCCTGCCTCTGCGAGATGATTTGAACCCGCTTTTGTTCAAATAAACCCTCAAAAAGGTTCATCTCCCTCAGTTTAGCTTTTAAGAGACTTTTCATTTTTTAAACTATTTTCTTGCATGTGTGGTGTTGTGCACAGAACTAGAACCGAGATACTTCAAAGACTCAAAGCTGAAGCATGGTGTATGGGGTTCTGAGACTGTTTACTCATAAAAAATGGGGGAGTTCTCTTCTGAGGATTAAAGACATAAAATAACAAAATAGTGGAATGGAAGCAACGCGTGTTATAGTGATCAGAGGTTAAACTTCGGGATCTGACAGAATGCACAGTGATTCTCCATTAACTCCCGAGTGCGCGGCCACGTTTCTGGCCTCATCAGTGCCTTGTGTCTCGTGGGAACAGTGAGGACCACCACAGGGCGTGCATGGTGAGGACCACCGCAGGGCGTGCATGGTGAGGACCACTGCAGGGCGTGCATGGTGAGGACCACCGCAGGGCGTGCATGGTGAGGACCACTGCAGGGCATGCATGGTGAGGACCACCGCAGGGCGTGCATGGTGAGGACCACCGCAGGGCGTGCATGGTGAGGACCACTGCAGGGCATGCATGGTGAGGACCACCGCAGGGCGTGCATGGTGAGGACCACCGCAGGACGTGCATGGTGAGGACCACTGCAGGGCATGCATGGTGAGGACCACTGCAGGGCGTGCATGGTGAGGACCACTGTAGGGTGTGCATGGTGAGGACCACTGCAGGGTGTGCAGGGTGTGCATGGTGAGGACCACCGCAGGACGTGCATGGTGAGGACCACCGCAGGGCATGCATGGTGAGGACCACCGCAGGGCATGCAT
>PVKE010010957.1:0-20660 GCA_004027555.1 Craseonycteris thonglongyai
CATATCAAATTGCCACCATAATAATAGATTACCTACCTCGCTTTTAGTTCATTTAAAATCGAATATATCAAAACACTGTGATCCTAGCTAACCGTCACGACCCGATCAGTCCAGCAACCGCAATCAAAACGGCAACTTGGCGTCTCCCGGTTGGGGGGAGGAGAGTTTAAAGAGCGCAGCGGCTAAACAAGACGCGACATGTACAAAGGCGACAGCTAGGGAAACACTTCTACATACGATATCGCAAACATACCAACGAATATAATAAACCTGTGTAGATACTCAAACAATATTTTAAAATTCTAACAAATGTATAAAAATAAATTATAGTTTTACTTAGGAATCCCTGCCTTAGACAGACATGTTCTGTAACATATATTGGGGAGTGGCATTCTGCTGTGTCCTCACTGTCACCCTTTTGGCTCCACCCACCACCCCCCTCCCAGCCTTGTAACCCCTCTGCTCACCTTTCCCACCCCTATTCCCTATATGGCTGGTAAATAATTTCACTCATTTCCTGGGCTGCTGACCTCTCTTTGGTTTTCATAAGAACACAAACTAAGGGTAAAAGTGGAAGAAACAGATTTTTTCCCCCTTAAATGTCCAGATTGAGATTCAGAAACAATTATTGAGCATCCGTTGTGTATAGGCACTGGGCCAGTTTCCTTTGATATGTGTGACATCCTTGATTTTAAACGTTAAACACCTTTGGCTGACGGGAGAGATGGGAGTAGGTTGAGTCACACAGTAGGTGGATTTCCGAGTGAGGTTTTCAGTGCCTAAATAGCAGCTCAAAGGTGGGAACACTGTAATCAAGAGTCTGGTTCCATTGTGGATGTTTGACTGCTGACCGCCTGTGGGCCCCGCCCCTCCCTCATCCCCTGTGTCCCATCTTTGAGTGAAGCCAACAAGAAAGCAGACCTGCTCCTTCCCTGGGTGCTGGAGGAAGGGTCCAGCCTTGCACACACAGCCCTTGCTCACTCTGGTCCGATGCCTAACCACTGTAAAACCTAAGCCTCCTGTCCTTGCCTGGCTCCAGCCATTTCAGAACGGCCTGGGTACCTGCTCTCCCTAGACATCCTCATTATGTGACTGATGAAACTCTTCATCTGTCTTCACACGTGTGTGGCCTCATCCGTTTTAACATCTGAGCCACTTTTGCACGGGGGGCTGGGCTGAGGACAGCCACCGATAAAAATATTCCCGTCGATTGACTGCCGCTGTGCTGGTCCTTAGAGTACAACTATGCATGTACAGTCCACGTAGGTTTGCTTGAAGGAGGCTCACAGCCATGCTTTCATTATTCAGGCCCCTCCTCCCCTAGCAGTGAACTTGGTGGAGCTGGTGGTGGGGAAGAGGTTTCCCCCATCTTGGCAGCATTTGATTTTTTTTTCTGCTGCTGTTGTACTGCTCTGGGTTCATGACTCATCAGTAGAGGTCTTGCATCTTGCCCTTGATATTCATCTACTTATCCAGTACTATTTGGTTATTATCCCGAGACCCTAAATCCACATACACTTAGAATTAACGCCCTACCAGCTGATTGATGAGACACAACACCCTATGCATTCTCCAGGGAGCTTTCTTTCTCCAAGTGAGGATTTATTTGTTCTGTAGAGAAATGAGTGGTTGTATGGTTTGCGTGTGTGTTAACGGAAAAGGCAGAACTAATTGTAAAATTGCACAGAGGTCTGAATGTGCAGCATGCAAGATGCAAAGATCGGATGTCTCTCCGACGTTGGAATTAGCTGCTGCATGCAGAAATGTTCAGGGAATTTGCGGTTCCGTGAAAGTGACATCAGAATCGAGCCTCTTAAAAACAGACCATCGCCAGCATAATGATTCTATAATTTATTCTGATGCAGACATCCAGCGCTGTGGAATTTTGTGTTAAGTAACCCAATTGGTGTCTAATGAAAACAGATTCCAGTAATTCAAGTCCTTGACATCGGTCCAATTGTATATGGTGGCCTCAGCCAAATACTTGGGGAAGGTAGAAGGGCTATTTAGCATAAATCTGACTATATATTCAACTTTAATATGTATGTGTGGTATACATGGATACGCGGCTGTATCTTCAGATAGTGTTTGCAATCGCATTGTGGGTCCCCTCTGACCACCCAGATCATATGCAGGAGCCCCGTTTCTCCCCATATCTGAGCTCAGGATGTAGACTGGTTTTCAGAGTCTCAACATAGCATAATGGCCAAGGGGTTCATAAAACAAGCCGTGGGTCCCCAACAGCTTTCAAAGAGTAACCTCGGTAAGCCTGACTGGGTCAGACAGAGGTCGGTCCAGCACGGTGCTTGTCACACTGAATACAGCAGCGATCGGCAGTGCCAGAGGCCAGCCTCGCCACGTCAGTGGTAGACCTTTGTGTCCACTTATGGCATTCAGAGAGTGTGGGGTACCATGCCTTTCCCCTTGTGAGGTGCGGCTGCTTGAAGCCATCCCTGTGGCCCATGTTGTGTCTGAGAGGTGGCTGCCTCAGGTTCCATGTTGTCTCTGGAAGTGATCAGATGGGAGTCGCAGTTGCAAAAGACCTTGACTTGCTCTGTGTGGAGTCAGCCAGCTTGCCTAGCCTGCGGGGAATGAGAAAGCAGGATGTTGGACATGGGAACGCAAGCTGGCGTGACAGAAAGCCTGCTACCGATCGTCAGCACTGCTGAGGGATGACGGGTTTAAGTAGCGGTGGTAGGTTGAGGGTTAGAAAGAGCAGAACAGCAAGATGTTTCTGCAGCCGGAGCACATTCAGGGCTGTGTCTTCACACCTCCACCAACCAGGCACTGGCTTGTTTGGCGGTAAGGTTTAGGCATCAGGAGACCTTTTTGGACTGAGAGTGGATGGACCTCTGGGGGCAGAGGCCATCCTTCCTGTCCCATTTCCCCCAGCCCTTGACATGACGAGTATGCCCAGTGCCCAGCGAAAGCTGTTAGCAAGCTTTGAATTCTGACTCACGCATTTATTCACTCTGGGGAAACACCCTGAGATCACAATTCATCTTTGTACATCAGATTCCTGTGTCCAGAACAGCAAGTCATCCTTTTAATAATGTCCCTGGTGCCCTGGATGTAGTAGGAGCTCAATAAGGGTTGATCAATGAGAGTCCCAAGGATGATTAGTTTTATGGTCAAATCAGATCTGCCCCAGCCCTTACAGCATGAACAGAGCCAATGGAAGCCGGATGGCTCAGCGGGTTAAGAACTTGCTTTGCAGCCCTGGGGACTGAGGATCAAATCCCGGCCCCTGCCGATGCGGACCCATATGCTGAACTGGGGTGTGCTTCCCATGTGGGGGGCCCCAGCCCAGTTCCCGCCCTGCGTGGCCCCCACCCACCTGTGTGGAACGAAACCATGTTGAAAACTGAAGATGTACAACTATGGAGACTGCTCTGGGCCCTCCCCCTTTCCTCTGTCTCTCTGTCTCTCTCTGTCAAAAACAATAATAATTATATAAATCTTAAAAAATAGAAACAGAGCCAAATCTTCCCAACAGGACACACGGCAGCCCCCTGGGAAAGGAGTCCTGAGTGTAAACACTGTGCTCTGAGGTCACAGCCAGAATCTGGCAGCTGAGAGGCCGTCCCCGGAGACCAACAGTGACCCTATATAAGGACTACCGGGAAGGGAGTAAGCAGCAGGGCACGTTTCCCGAAGGATCTTGGGCACCCTGCCAGTGAACAGGAAGCCCAGAGGAGGCAGGGCCGGGTGCGCACCCCTTACCAGTAACTACAGAGCACGCTCATGTGCTCCTAACATCCCTGCGAGACCCCAGCTGCCTTTGAGTTCTCTTCCTCAGCTTCATTTCAGGGGCGTCTGCCCTGTCTTCTCGGCCCCCGTACAAAATGGGTTGGAGGTGTCCGATTCGGAGCAGGTTGGCAGGCGAGGAAGAGTGTTCCCCCTGCTCCCTTCGAAGGCCCGCACAGTGCCCGGGCCTCCCGGCTGCCCGAGGGGCAGGAGGCCCATCCCGCCCAGGGCTCAGAGCATTCCTCCAGCCTGCTGTGTCACACAGACCCCCACCCAGGGCCATGGGCCAGAAGCGGGAGCCCTGGGGAAACAGTGTTTTATCAAAAGGGGATTTTTAAAGCACAAAAACACATCTTTCTCTGTAACCTGAGTCCAAAGAAGCGTCTGAGTCACTCTATGCGTCAGATCAATAGCCTTGTAACACTTCACTGGAACCGTGCTGCATCTTGGGCGTTTCCACAGCTTTGCGAGAACATGGACTTCTGTTCCCAGCACAGAGGGGATGCCCCATGCAGGGGTCTCTGCATCTACCCGCAGTAGTAGTTTGTCCCTTTCCTGGGGCAGGGGGAGGGGAAGGTGATTTGAGGACTTGCACTTGGGGGACTGTCATCGCTAAGATTTGGAAGGGGACTTGAGGGGTCACCTGGCCCCGCCACCCAGGGGAGGCAGCCACCCTGTCGCTGTGTTCTGGACGTCCGCCTGGGGGCTGATAGGGATGCCCCCTGGCCTCGCAGGGACTTCGTCCACCGTACCAGCTCTTCTCAGTAGTAGCCGAACTCTGCTCCACTAACCTCTGTCTGTGGGCCCAGCTCTGCCTTCTGGAGTGACATGCAATAAGTCCAGTTCCCTTTCCATGTGACCTCGTGTCCTTTTTCCAGGCTAACCTTTGGCTTAGCAGCGTGCTCACACTGTGGGGCCCTTCTAGGCCGTCCTTGATGTGGCTTCCCTATGACAGTGTCTCGCATAGAACACAGTGTCTGGAATTGGTCATGCTCCCTCGAGTCTACACCAAGTGCGCATGCGTTCTCTTACTCTCAGGCTGAGCACACGGTCCCCTCCCGAGCGCCCTGCTTGCCATGTGGCCCGAGATGACCGCAGCCCGGGGTCTCCAGCGTGTGTGGGTTTGATGGGAGGGTTCTGTGGGGTCTCCTGTGTTCTGTCTCCCCCCCTTACCCCCTAGAACAGTGACCCTAGGACAGCACCCCTGTCCCATCTCAGGGACATGATGAGGCTTCTTTAGCAAAGAAGGGTCCCGGGCCCCCTGAGACCACAGTCAGCCACTCCTTGTGCCACCTTGTTCTGACACCAGCACCACCTCACACTCTGGGCTGTGGTGGGCGGAGCGAGCTGCTTCCCCCCAGGCTCTGCTGGCTGAAGAGGACACATCGCTGTCCCAGAGCATCCCTTGAACTTGGACGTCCTTCTCCCCTCTGTTCCCCACGGCCCTCCTTACACCAGCACCTGGGAGGCACGAGGCCTTTGCCGAACGCTACTTGTGAATATCGGAGCCACGTTTTCTTTCTGAACTGACCTCAGGGCTGTTTTGTGCTGCCGTCTGTCACGTTCCTTTTCCAGGACGACCAGGGGAAGGTAGGTGATGAAAGGCCGCACTCATGAGCCCAAACCTAGGGGCGCCGTTCCCTTCAAGAGACGCTGCTCTGTGGCCACCAGCTGCACACCAGGCATAGCCAGCCTGCCTTGGGCCAGGTAGCAGGAGCCTGGATGACCAGCCACAGCCGCTGAAAGATGGTTTTCAGATAAGCTCTCGGCTCCACCGCCCCTGAGTCCTCACACCCATGCCCGCCTCAGCACGGAGATGAGCAAACTAGACGTGCACACACAGCAAGAGTCAGTGGGGACAGCGAGAGGAGCAGCAAGCCGCCTCTGACAGGTGGGGACATGCCCTGCTCTTCCCAAGGGAGGGGTAGCTGTCGTCCGTAACCCGCCAGCACTTCCAAGAGCTCAGAGCAGAGCCGCCGCTGCCCGCAGCTTGCTCTCGCATCCTGTTCTTGGCTGGGAAGTTCAAGTCACACGATTCGGAGCAGCAGCTGACCTCAGCCTTACAGATAGTCTTGTGGTGGAGGCATCGCTCTCTCTGGTCTATTCCATTTGGGGGTGCTAAGAAAGAGGGTGACTGCAGTGGTATTCGTGCCCGGCTGTCCCTTGGGCAAATCTGGGTGTTGACGGCCAGCACCTGCCCGATGCCTCTTCCCCGAGTCACATCCCCCAGTGTGGATGAGGCCAGGGCCCTGGCCAGTCCTGTCCAGTGGCTTTGTGTCCCGTGAGATGGGAACATGGAGGCCCAGTCTACCCGCGGCGCCTTGTTCAGGGACGTTGAAACAGCTGTTGTTTCTTATTGCCTGTAGTAGAGAGGCGGGACTCACAAATGAACGCTCTAGCGTTTTCCTTCAGTCTCCTCCTTAGTTATTCATGGACCATTTGGCCACGTGGACCCTGATCCCAGGGACCTGGGGAGAAAGAAGCAGAGTCCTAGGCTCTCGGACCTGGGTCTCCCAAAGAGGAGCCGCATTCCGGCCGTCTCCTGTCCCACCTGTGCTGCTCCGGGAGCTGAGAGCTTTGCACCTGCCATGTAGCCTTTGCTACGGTCGCCCTCTGAGGGGAGGAGGCTCCTGCATTAAAGCTTTATTTAGGTCCAAGCTCTAAATTTAGCTCTGAAGGACGGTCTGCAGGCTGAGGACCGTTTGATGAATGGTTCCTGATTATCTCCAGGCTGGGACCAGAGTCATTCTGAATAACTAATAAAATGATAGTAGTGGAACTGGGAGGTGGGGGCGGGTGGCCCAGTGTGCCCAGCCAGGAGTAGCGCTTGTTCACTAAAAAGACACACTCAACCCCTGCTGGCCTCGGGAGAAAATGTATTAAGAAATGATTGACGTATAATAAAATATATCCATTGAAGGTATTTTCTCATTGAACATTGAAAATATTCCCGTAATCAAGTTAGGAAACATTTTCATCATCTCCTCAAATTCCTAGTGTCCCTTTGTTATGCATGCCAGCCCTAGGTGACCACAGATTGCTCTTTGCTACTATAAATCAATTTTAATTTTACATAAATGGAGTAATACGCTGTGCACGGTGTGCATGACTTTGTCAATGGCTTTGTTCACTAAGCATACATTTTTTTATTGTGGCGAATTTATGCATAACATAAAAGTTGCCATCTTAACCATTTTTTAAATGTGCAGTTCTGTGACGTTACATTCTCATACATTCACGGTACTGTGCAGCCATCGCCACTATCCATCTGCAGAACATTTTTCATCTTGCGGAACCGAAACTCTGTACCCATTAAACAATGCCTTCCCTCTCTTGCCAGCCCCTGACAACCATTATTTTACTTTCTGTCTCTGTGAATTGGACTCCTCTAGGTACCTCCTATAAGGGAAAATCATAGCATGTGTCCTTTTGTGATTGGCTTATTTCATTTAGCATAATGTCTTCAAGGTTCAGCAATGTAACAGCATGTGTCAGAATTTTCTTTTTAGGGCTGAAAAATGTTCCGCTATATATAGAGACCATGTTTTGTTTTTTATTCATCTGTCAGTGGACACTTGGATTGCTTCCACCTTTGGGCTATGTTAAGTAACATCGCTGTGAATATGGGTGTGCAAATATCTCTCCTGGCTATTCTTGTTAATTCTTCGGGGTATATAGACTTTAACTCTGTGTTTAAGTTTTTGAGGAACCTCCGTATTGTTTCCCACGGTGGCTGCACCATTTCACATTACCTTTTAAACAAAACTTTTCATTATACCTGCTCCTTATTCTGATTATCCCTGCCCCTTCCAGAAAACCAATTTGCCGTATCCTTTGACTTCTCATGGCCCTGCATGACGATTATTTTTTTCCTCCCTACCCCGAACCTCTGCCTTCCGTTCCTTTCAGACTGATGTAATTGCTTGGAGAAATGCTCAGCCATAATGACCTTGCTTTCTATTAGCTGTAGCCATTTTCCTGTGTCCTGCCTATTTCTCCTTTGCTGTAGCTATTATACAACTCACCAATATCCTATTAACAATAGGATACAACCAACTACCTCCTATGAACTCCATTTCTTATACTATCTGCATTGGGCCTCTTAATTGAATATATCGTGCTATGCATATATACTTTCCTTAGATACATTTAGCTCTAGCTGTCAGATAATCTGTCCTGTTCACTACATGACCTAATCTTTTGCAACTGTTCTCTGGCTTGCTAGCGTCCTATTCATGATACCTTCCCTGCTGCCTCATTGTTGTCTGTTAAAACTGTTTACCTGTTTAGATCTCATTAGGCCCAGGTATCAACAGCTGGAAGCTACACACCTCAGTGGCTTTGGGAGCCCAGATGGGAATGTGCAGAGTGTGTAGGGGGCTTTAACCCTAAAGTACATTTTTGCAAAGGATCTTTTCTTTTTGACCAATGCCATACTGCCCATCGGGCTTTATGAGCCATGTTAATGGAGAGAGAGAGAGAGAACACACGCACATGCGGCGTGGAGGTGTGGGGATAGAAGAGTTGACTGGGCACTCAGCATTGGAAATCCTGGGGAGAAGGGAGAGCAGGGAAGGAGAATCCAGAGTGGAGAAAGGCCCAGGGGGAGGGAGGACTGCCGGATGAGGTCAGTGTTCACTTGGCCGGGCAGAACCCTTTCTGACGCCGTCTTTTCTGTTACTGGCTGGCAGGCCTGGATGACCGCACATCACAGCAGCCCTCGGAATGTTGCCGGAATGACAGCCCACCCTTGTTTGTTTTCAGCTTTATGATCTTGGGTTCACCCGAGTTCTGATGAGGAGGGGGCTCTGCTCCAAACAACCCCCTCACCCCCTTCCACACATACACACACGGGCCACGGCGGTGAGCAGCCACCATAGTCAACAACCTTGTACCTATGGCAACCTTCAGAGGATGATGCCAAGGGCAAGGGCAAGGCCTGGCACACAGCAAATGCTCCTGAAGTATTGGCGAAATATTGTGAAATGCCTTGTCTTTGTCATCACATACCTTACACTTGAGGTCAAGAAAGGATAAGGGGTCCTTGGCAGCCAGCCATGCAGTACGCAGCGGGGTTCCTGGCTGTAGGAACACATGCATTAACAAGGCTGGCTACCTGTGAGTGTGTAATAGAATCCTCAGGGGCTCCTATAGTAAGCCTTTGCATTTCTGGAACATGTTTTAAAAGCTCTACCAAAATTGCCATCTTATTCTATCCCATGTGCTTCTATTTATTTTTGACCTCCCATTGTGTAAATGGAGAGACTTGAGACCCCTCTCGGGTCTCACAGTGGCGTCAGGGTTACAAGTCTCCTCCCTGCTGTTTAGCTGCCTGTCTGTGTGGCTCCCAGTAACAGTGGGCAGAATTTTCAGGGCCCAGCTGTGTTGTAAACAGGACCTGTACGAGGGCCGTCCAGAAAAAAATCCAGCCATTGTCAATACAATGAGAACGGTTACATGGCTGGAGATGAACTGGACAGCTCGCGCAGATGCCTGGCCTCTGGGCAGTGGTGAGGACAGTTCTCCTTACAATTCTGTGTGCTGGGCAGCAGGTTTCTCAGCTGTCCTAGCACAGCTGTGTGACCCCCCCACCCCAAGCCCAGTGTTGTGTAAATGAAGCACTCCACAGGTGGCCTCTGGGTTCTGTGTTTACCAGACACCTCCTGATGAAGCCTTAACCTGAACACAGCTGAAGTCTGGAAACCCTTCCGGTACCTGAAGTCTCCTCCCTTCTTCCTGCTCCCTGAGCCCACTGAAGAGCAGGTGTTCACAGACCCCCGGCATCTGTGTCTGAGCCATAGAGGTGGGGGATCTGAGAGCCGCCAGGTGGGATGGGTCCCTTTGGAAGCCTGAACCAGTATCTGGCCATAGTGTGCTGAACAGTGCGCCCCCCGCCTCACACACACATTCATGTCTACCTGGAATCTCAGAATGGGACTTCATTTGGAAATAGAGTCTTTGCAGGTGTAATTAGTTAAGGATTTTGAGAGTAAGCCATCTTGGATTTACGATGGGCCCTAAATCCAATGACTGATGTCCTTCTAGGAGAGAGGACAGAGATACCCTGGGAAGAAATGTGGAGGGGGTGGGGAGGCAGATGTTACAGTCATGCTGCCACACCTCAGGAGTTGCCTGGCATCTCTGGAAGAAGCCAGGAAGGACTGTCCTTTAGACACGTGGCCCTGCCAGCACCTTCGTTTTAGATTTCTGGCCTCCAGCAGTGAGAGAATGAATCTGTTACATGAAGCCACTAAGCTTGTGGCGATTAGTTCCAGCAGCCACAGGAAACTGATGTACTGGCTGACTAGCCGATAGGAGGTGGGCCATTAGAGCTGGTCCCAGGGTCAGGCTGTCGGGGTGCTCTGCTCCCCTCACTTGTCTTGCCTTTAGGACCTGAGAACATTCTTGTGCCAAGCCCGTCTAAGGGGCAAGTTGAAAACGAGAGTTGGGAGAGAGACCATGGCTTGACTTCCCTGTTATGACTCTAATCATGTTGCCCTCTCGCCGCCATCATTACCACCGTTCTGTAGTGCCCGCCTTTGGCCAAGGGCTGTGAGGCTCTGTGTATCATTTCACACAATCCTTATGTCCTAGCTCGGGCTGTCATGGCAAAATGCCACACACAGGCTGGGGGGCTGAAACAACAGACATTTATTTCCCACTGCTCTGGACGCTGGGAAGTCCAAGACCAAGGTGCTGACTGATTTGCAGATGGTTCCCTTGTCATTATGTCCTTATATGGGAGGTCAGGGCAGGGGGCAGGGGAGCAAACTCTTTGGTGTCTCTTGTTACGTGGGCACTGACCCCATCAGGAGAGCCTCACCCTCATGACCTCATCTTGCCCACCGTGTTCTCCTCCCAAAGGCTCCACCTCCAAATCCCATCACATTGGGGGTTAGGGCTTCTGCATATCAGTTTGGGTAGGTGCCTTATGAGGACACCATGAAGTAAGTCGCTCTCGTCCCCCTAGTTTTGCCATTTATTTATTTATTTTATTTTTATTGTTTTTGACAGAGAGAGAGAGAGAGAGATACAGAGACAGAAAGAACTGAACTGGGGGAGCTCCCAGCTCAGCATATGGGTCCGCAAGGGCCGGGGCTGGGATTCGATCCTTAGTCCCTGGCGCTGCAAAGTGAGCGCTTAACCCACTGAGCCATCCCGGCTTCCCCTCGTCCCCCTAGTTTTGCATGTGATATTTCTTAAGTAGTTCAAGGTCATGCAGCTGACAAGCGGCAGAGCCAGGATTGGAATTTGTGTCTCACCCACGTCACAGCCTGCACACGTACCCATTGTGCTGCTCACTGAGCCTGTGTCCTATGAACAATGACAATAGCAGCTAAAGGCTGACAGAGCAAGAAGAAAGCCTGCCAGAGGCCTAATAACCCTCACTAGCACCCCAACGCCTCCTCCCTCCCCGTCCCCTGCCTGCCCTGCCCCCTCCCATGTGGTAGCCACGTCACATGATCCCTGTGCCTTCAGCTTGTCCCTCTCCCTTTGCTTCTGACAAATTCTTGCTCCGCCCATGTGGCCCAGTTTAAATGTGCTCTGTACACATTATTGTCTATCGCATATTAAGTGGCTTTTAAACCCCCTACAGTGTGTGTGTGTGTCTTTTCCAAGCCGGAGTGAGTGCACGTTTGACACAGGACTAGAACTTTCTATTCTGGCATCTGGTACTTCCCATAGCACCTCTGGCTCTCCAAAGCCCCCAGTAAATATTTGAATCAGTGAAACATGTAGAAGATATGGCTACTGTGAAGTAATAAATGCTCAGCAGAAAGGGCTGTTAATTTAAAATAAGAATAGGAAAGAAAAGAATATCAGATATTCTAAGATAAGTTCTTATACGTAGAAGGAACCACTAAAAGTCTTGACTTTTGAAAACAAATGTTTAATTCACTCTCTCCATTCCATGTGTTTACCCATGATGCTCAATTCAATACAGTAGTCAATCTGTATTTTGAGATTTACTATGGATCTCATGGACTTTTCTTTTTTGGTTATGAACTGTTCTGCTCTCCTAACTATGTATTCTTTAAACGCTTGTCCTATTCCTAAACGCAGTTTGCCCTTATGATAGCACACTCCTCATTTTACACTGACCCCAGTGGGAACGTAGGTTCAACATGCCTGCGTTCCACTTAGAGCAAACTTTCCAGAAGGCGCCTGTCTTAATGGGTAAACCCAAGCCCGTGTTGTTTCGTGGGCTGTCTTAACAAAAGGGGGACAGTTTGCACCTGTGGGAGGTCCCACTCCAGACACTGCTAACCGCTCGTCCACCTCTGTCCTCCCGTTGCAGGCTGGCCGTGGGTGACCCTCTCCGTCCTGGGATGCCTATACTGCTACGCCCACGTGGGCATTGCCTGGGCCCAGACATACTCCATGAACTAATGCTGCTGGCCCTCCAGGCGACTGGTGCTTCTCCCTGACCTCACATCCCAGGATAACCTCCAAGAAACCGCCTGCTCATCTCTGGGTGAAGTTAGTCTCACTCCAAGACTGGAAGCTCATGGAAAATTGACAGCCAGAGAGTCTTCTGACTTCAGGGCCTAGAGATCATCTCCCCCGTCCTCATTTTTTTTGTCCTCTACGCTCGGGTCCAGAGCATCTTGCCCAGCAGCACAAGGTGACATTGTGGTCTAGAACCCAGTCCCGAGGGCCCTTTGGGTTCTGTCTCCTTTACCAAGAATGAAATGGAGTGGGTGTTTCTTGATTGAGGAACAGAAATTCTGACTAGTGCTAGGCCTGTCTCCACTGGGCGGTGTTTCTGACACCTTCTGAGGACATTTATGTGACGCCCTTCCCTGTGTCTAGAACCAGCACTGGGCTTTGAGCTTCACCCTTCAGCTCCTCGGCAGGGAGGTGACCAAGCCACAGCTGTTGCTAATGATCCAATCAGAGAAGCGAGAGTACATTCTGACACCTTCCACCACCAAGGGGCCTGGTGTTCTGAGCCCCATGGGAGCCACCTGCCTCTGCTGTCTGTTCTCTAGATTTCCAGGGCAGTGTAAACTCGGTGGTGTCTCCACCTGACAGTTCGCCGTTTCTACATCAAGGGGCAGGATTTACAAACCAGGCAACTGTGTATCATAGTTGGTGCTGTCAGGCGAATCACCAAGGGTCAGACTGGCTCCCGGGGGTCTTCTCCCCACGCAAGTCTCCCCACCATCTTCCCACCCTGTGGTTGACCTTCAGATGGTTTCTACTGTTCTGTTTTGTTTTGAATGAAATGGAGCCTTTTCTATCACATGGGAAATTCACATTTTTAGAGTTGTTTTGAATATTTTTTGAAGAAAATGTTTCACATCTAAACACACTTACATAACTCTTAATTATTCACTCCTCTGGAGAGATACTGAGCGGCCACTAATGGCCCCACATGGTAGATAATTCAGAATACTTTTTTGCTTTGGATTTTTTTTTTTTTTTGAGGGGGCTGTGGGCTGGGGGGGGGATGAGTAAAAAAGCTTTAAACATTTGAATCTCTAGTGTACCCAATTATGGGAGAACTTAGAACATCTTAAGCACATGAACTAAATTGTCATGAGGTTCACTGAGTCCTGGCCTGTGTCACACTGTCTCCTACTTGTTATTTGCTACTGACTCTCTCTGAACGCTGGCTGCGGTTATTAACTCCATGCGATTAAACTCCTAGTGTGCAGGACCCGTGACTTTGCCGCTGTTTTTTCTTTCTAGCCACTCTGGAGGTGGGAGAGAGGGAGGGGGCCAGAGGTGGGTGGCCTGAGGTGGGCACACCCTGTGTGTCACAGCAAAGGGCAGAGGTCAGAGAGGGCAGGCAACCTGGAATGGCAGTAGCCCCAAAAGTGGCCCCAGCAGTCAGCTTGGCAAAGCCAGGGCACAGGCAGGCGGTTGCGAGGTGCTGGGAAGTTCTAAGGAGGGGATGAGGCTGGGGAAGAGGGACCATTCAAATGAATGCAGTAAAACTTCATGGACTACCACTAATCTGGGCGTGGCAGTCAGCCGGAGGGAGTTTGGCTGAAGTTTACATGGCAGGAAAGGGTTCACCAAGGGAAAAATCAAGTGTGGAGATTGTAGGGTAGCATCTAATGTGTGTATACATATATATATATATATATATATATATATATATATATATATATATATATATATATATAAAGTACAAAAGATTTTGAACTCTCTAGCGACACCATTTATATAAAAAGAAATAGGCGTATTCACTCATGAAACTATATTGGAAGAGTCCGTGAATGCCTTCAAAAGTAATCATCCTGAATTTGCTTCAAGCTATTACATGATTTAGATTTAGGCTGACCAGACGTCCCGTGTTAAATGGGACAGAAAATGACGATCCTGTCCCATTTCTAACAGTATGTATGCTCAGCCTGGTCTACCTGAGCTAAATTCAAGGTGTCTGTAGGCTGACCATACATCCATTGGAAACAGGACAGGACTGTTGTTTTCTGTCTTGTTTTAAACAGGACATCTGGTCAGCCTATTTAGAGTATTTCCCAGGAATTAGTGATGCTGACTGTGTTCACGTTTGCAGTCTGATTGACCAACGTGTGGATTACCCAGGATCATTGTTTACTTTCAGTGCCTGCTACTCCACAACTATAACGTGAAAACGATCATGTATCTCTCTTCCTGTGTATGAACCAAAGTCTGGTGCTTTACATGAAGGGGTGCCTGGGCAGAGAGCAGTGCCAGCTGAGGAACACGTGACGTGTCAGTTTCCACAGTCATCAGCCCTGGGCACCTTCAGGCACAGGGCTGGGAAGTAACTAGACAAGGTCTCAAGGTCACTTCCAGCCACAGGATCCTCTGACCCGAACCTAGAAAAAGCCGAAGAGCTCTAAGCATGATGGCCAAGGCCTATCTCCAAGGAACGCGAACAGGACGTCTGAAGGACAGCCAAGTCTCCGTCATTTTGACTAATTCTTGGGGCCACGCAAGAAGACTTAAAAGTCTTGTATAATTTCTTCAAGTCCATTTGTTTGAGGTGACAGCAGAAAACCTTTTGTTCTATTCAAGACTGCTGACCTAGAAAGGAAATAGATCAATCACATATATATCATGACCTGTATGTTGGGAGAATAGTAATTAAGTGAGGGATGGGGGGTTGCCCCTTAGAGAAATGGAGACGGCTCACTCGATTATTTAAAAAGAATAATTGTGGATCAAGTGTAAGAGGCCAACTAATATAACGAGTGTTTTCCAGCAGATGTACCTGAACATATTCACTCGCTAGGGCCAATGACTGAGAAGCCAGATGATCTCAACAGCCCAGCCTTTCTCAGTGCATGTTGAGAGGCCCTTCCGAGACCTGTCTTCAGGGGAACTTATTTTAAAACCAACAAAAATCCCTCTTTTTCAGTAGTTGAAACCCATGTAGTACCCAAAATGTACCGCTATTACTTGGCTCTGTATTACGGGTCTTTTCGACTAATTATAAAAATCATATTCACAAGGAGATTTTTCTTCACCATTGAGGGTATCTAAAGAACATAATGTTTAGGGCTTTACTGAGTGAGACCATTGAAATGAGCATCATTCGTTTGGAATTTTAAGCAACATACCCTTAAATCAATCCTACTATGTATTGCTGCAAGGTAATTAAGTCACAGTGTGGGGAGAATGTCTTAAACATACCGTATTCAGACTGTGGGTGCTGTGAGAACAACTGAGGCCTGCATATGGCTGACCGATCCAGAGCCCTCATCCCCAAAATGCTAATGTTTGAAAAACAAAAGTGTCATTTTTGAAATGTGATCCATTGGTATTAAATAACAACCCTGGTTGGCAGTATTGTGGAGTCCTGCCATGAACTGGAAGCAATACTGTGAAAACCACAGCTGAACGGAAACCGTGCTGGCATATAGGACCAGTCATTATAGTTTAGAGCCAAGCAGTCTCCTCTACCTTCGTCACTTCTGAGACCATCAGTGAATTCCAGCACTGGTCACACTCATATTGTTGACACTGAGGCATTCTGAAAAGATAGGGACATATCCCTATAGCTTCTGCAAATTGCAGCCCCAATGACTCAGAATTCAAAAGTGCACTTCCAAGTGGAGGCCAGTTTCAGGTATGCATTCAATCAGTGTGTTGTAGCACAATTTTCCAGCGGTGCCCGGTTTTGAAAGCATCTCTGTACACTGGTATAACACACACAGCTCTATTTTCAGGTGACACTGCGAAGCACCTTCCCCACTGTTCTCTCTCTAGGCAGTCCTCTGACATGCAATCTTGGTGCCTCTAGAGTTTTAAGTTCTCCCAAAAGGGGAAGCTGTGATGGCTCAGCAGGTTAAGCTCTCACTTTGCAGCCCTGGGTACTGAGGATTGAATCCCGGCCCCAGCCCATGCAGACCCATGTGCTGAACTGGGGTGTGTTTCCCATGCGGGAGGCCCCCAGTTCAGTGCCTGCCGTGCTTGGCCCCTGCCCACCTGTGTGGAGCAAAACTGATGACATACAACTATGGAGACTGCTCCTGGCCCTCCCCCTTCTCTCTGTCTGTCTGTCTCTCTCTCTCTCTCTCTCTCTCTCTGTCAAATACAATAAAATAAATCTTAAAAAACAAACAAACAGTGCTCCCAAAACCCTAACTATCAGTACTACCCCTCCCCAAACTCTTGAATAAGAAAGTAACCACCTTGTTCTGTCATCTGAGGTCAGAACACCCAGTGTAATGCCTTGACATTTTATAAGGAAAGCCAAAAGCAAGTATCATGTATAAAA
The DNA here is from genome assembly GCA_004027555.1 of Craseonycteris thonglongyai. Taxonomy (NCBI): domain Eukaryota; kingdom Metazoa; phylum Chordata; class Mammalia; order Chiroptera; family Craseonycteridae; genus Craseonycteris; species Craseonycteris thonglongyai. The sequence goes on from PVKE010010957.1 coordinate 16,466, forward strand.
TAGTTTATTACCGTAATAAATAAAATTAAACTTTTTTTTTTTTTTTTTTTACAAATAGCATTTGTGCTTGTTTAAAAATGTTGAGAAGGGGCTCTCATCAATGAAGGGGCCCGTGTCTTCCTCTGAACGTTCCCAAGTGGCGGGCATACCTACTGCGGAGTCCCGGTAGCATCCTCCACTGGCCACAAAAATAGTCTCAGCTCATTTGCACTTCTGTCTATTCATGCTCATTTGGCCAAAGTGGCTGATGCAAAAGGGAAAAAGCCGATGAAGGATTTGGCAGGATTCAGTGGGAAGAGTGTTAAAGGAGAAGCCCCGGATGACACATTGCTCATGAGTGGAGGTGTCCTTGTCATGTAATATCGGATGTGGACAGTCTCCAACTGACACACAAATACAGTGTCTGAATATTAAGAGAATACATTCATTAAGGGGGATTTTGCATCTTTCTTAACGTGAGAGCAACTCGTATCCTGACACAAGATCCGTGAACTTCTCATGGAACAACGAATGGGTGCAGAAGTCACAGCTAAAGAGACAATGGCTCCTAGAGACATTTAATGGCAGGCGGGGAGGGCACCTGCCGGGTCCGGCCCCTGCAGGTTATTCCAGTCCAGTTCTAGAGGTTCCTGGATAAGTTGGACGTGCTCGCATGAAAATGGAAGTTTCATGTGAAACGAATTTAAGCTTCAGGCAAATTCACATTGAGTCCTTGCCACCGTTGGGGGGTGGAAAGTAAAACTTCTCCACGCACACATTTTGGGTGAGAAAGAAGGTGCTTGGAGGGCTGCAGGGGTTGCTAAAAGGACAGTGACATCCCCAGTTGGAGGGCACAAGAGCTGGTGAAGATAATTTTTATGAAAGCGAATGAGAGGACAGTACAATGATTTTGTGACAGAAGAGAGGCTGTTGGGGGGCCCGAGTGTGCCCTCAACGGGCCTCCGCTTGAAGCCACACCATGTGAGGAGGGAGGAGGGGAGAGAGAGTGTTGGCCGCTCCATCACAGGGAGTTCCATTCAAAAGTCTTAAGGCTAAACATCTTTATTGCAAAACATTGTACAATCTACCTGTCAAGTACACATCCCCTTGTATCTTTACCAGTGTTCCTGAAATTCCTCAGAGGGTAAAAGTGCTGTATGGTGGTCAACGCAACAAGGGGAGATGAGGCGCTTCCCACCCCTGGTATTCCTAAGGCGCTCATTTAATTCCCACACAGGCTTGGACAAAAGTTTGACGGTTAGCTTTGTTGACTTCAATAAAGAAGACTGCTCAAAACTGTCAAAGAAGATGAGTTTTGGGGAAGAGCAGAGGAACGGCAATTAGGGACATGCAAACCGTAACAAGCAACAGGTGAGCCCTGAATTGCAATTCCTCTGCTCTTCCCAAATAAACTCATCTTTTCCTTCCTTCCTACCTCCCTTCCTTTTTTTTTTTTTTTTTTTTTGGTGACAGTTTTGAGCTTGCCTTTTTATTGAGGTGACTTTCCTTGGTGTCAGAAGTGGGATCCAAAGGAAAATACACCCGCCTCGCCCCGGCCCCCAAAGGATGAGGACCCTCAGAATGGAGCCCTTGATGCTCATTGCGTCTGTGAGTCTCAGTCACTTCCGGTTTGATGGGTCTCCTCTCAGATTCAGAGTTCCCTCCCTTGGGCTGAGCTCTCTGACTTTCCTCAGGACCTGTTCAAATGCTTCATTCTTTCCGTTTAAGGGTTCGTCCTCTTTGGTGAGTAGTCATTGTTAGAAGTGCACTGAATGTTGGCATAATGACTTTGGAATTCTTGAGAGCAACAATTAAAAATAGTAACAGTGGGCATGAGTGGAGCAAATACATCTAGGGGAGCACGCACCACCTCCTCATGAGAGACTTGGACCTCTGAATTCAAAGGCTCTGTGAGAGGATGCGTTGGCCACAGACAGGCCAGGTTGACAGCAGGTTGTCTGCCAACTGCCAGGAAAGTTTCTGTGCAGCGGGGGACACCTGGTCGTGGATGGGGCAACTAGGGCAAAGGCCTCAGTCAGCCTGAAGAAAAACATATCCTGTGCAAGGCACACTATCGCTATGAAACAAGATGCAACTGCCAGCTCCAACAGCGCCCCCTTCAGGCCAGGTAAGAATTTTTCTTTTGCTCTCAAAACCTGTGAGAAATGAGAATGCATCGAGTCATCGGAGTGCCCCTCCTTCCTCCTTCAGGGACCCCAGCGGGCTTTACAATAAAAAAAATAGAGTTTTGCTTCATACACATCTTTGACTAACTGGGCCAACCTTACTTAAGATGATTCAGAGCTTCAAGGGCCATTATGCAGACTCTCGACCTCCCCAAACTCCGCACTAAGTTAGGAGACCACTGAAAACTAAAGGACCTGAATGAGATGACTATTTTAATTGATACCTAGAGGCCTCTAAACATAGTCAGGATTAATCTAAAATTGCCTCTTTATAAAGTACTATTTCTAAGTGAACTGAAGCAAATAAATAACTAAAAGGAGATTTAAAAGCCTCTGAATAGCAGAACACCAGTGTGGTTTGCCCCCCATCCTCTCTATTCTTTGGCCCCACCCCCTCTATGTTTGCCCTATTCTAACCCCTTCCTTTATCTGAATGTCCCTTCTTTAGTGCTAACACCTTACCAGCCGAGCCCGGTAAAATTAGGCCTTCTGAGGAGCCTGCTCAACCATTCATTTCTTACAGATCATGGACCACAGCTGAACTCAGAGCTACAAGCGAAAGATTTTCCCAGGGTAACAAAGTTCTCATAGATTTGCCGAAGAGGTCAATCCTGTCATTCCAGTTTCTCAGCCCGGCTTCTCCGTTCTTTATCACTGAGTCCCCGTGCCTTCTGGAGAATGCTGCATTAAGTGGGTGCCAGTGGAAGGTTTGGTCAGGGGCATCTGAAGCTCATGGCCCTGGCTCGGGAACCCAGAGCAGGGTCCGGGCAGGGGTAGCTACTTAGCACAAAGCAGCCTGCGGCCAAGTGCATGTCATGAAAATGAACAAAGAGAAGGTTTGGCTCATGTTTAAACTTTTTTTTTTTCAATTATAGCAAAACCCCCTAAAATCCTTAAATGGAGACAGAGAGCATCTATAGCCACATTTGGGGTACGCTCACCATCACACACAGGAGCGTGGGTTGTGGGCGCTGTGAACCTGCTAACATCTGGGCTTCCCGTCAAGCCCAGTTTGCATCCTAGGCGTCAATCCTAGGAATACATTCATGAAACTTTATCCCCAGCCCCGCCCACTGGAAAACAAGTCTGGACTTCAGAGCCTCGCACGTTAGCTTCGTTGCCCCTCAGACCCAGATGGGGAGTCACTCATGAATAGACACCCATGTCCCTCAGACAGAGCTGAAGGGGGCGGGCAGGGCCCCTCTCGTTGGCCTGCAGGTGCTGGATGGGAGCTTCTCCCTGGATAGTGGGGCAGGTGCGAGACCTCAGAGTTAGCAGGGCCCTTGCCCCGCCTTAGAAGTAGCGGGTCTGCACCTTTAGGAGCACGTTTAAGGAATGGCTAACTAAAACGTTTCCGGGGCAGCCGGTGGTAGATGGGATTCCAGAAGTGTCACAGCCTCTGCCCCAAGGCCTCGTGGGCAGCTTTTCAAGTTCAAGAGGCTGGAAGCCCCCACAGCTTTCTCCAGAGTCCCAAACAGTCCTGACTCGGGACATCTCCCTTCCTCTTCCTTGCATGCTGCTGTCTGAGGCCGGATCTAAGTTCTCGGCAGCAGGACGCAGGGGCCACCCCTGTAAGCCTCTGGAGAGAAACTGCATGAGTGTTAGGCTCTCTGGGGAAGGACCCTGACCTTGACCTTCAGACTTGGCTCCCCAGGGCCCTCTTGTGCCAACCCTGAGAGACAGCCCCTTTCTGTCACTCATGGTCCAGGCCCCCTGAGCTCATTTCGCTCTCAAAGCTGACTTCTTAGAGCTGGACGTCTAACCCTGCTTGTCAGGAGTTAGGGTCCTGCTTCCTCTCTTTGGGGTGTGCAGCTGGGCTAGCCCCAATGCCCTGGGAGAGCCCTCTTCTCTTTCCTTCCTCAGACGTCACTGAAAGAAGCCCGAGCACATGGATGACTTGACCCCAGGCGACCATGAGGCATTGGAGTGTCCCCAAGCACCATGGCATAGGGGACCTGGGTGGCCCACACGTGGCTCCATGACCATCATTCTGAGCTCTGGGTTTCCCCAAGGACCTCAGTGGCAGGGTC
>PVKE010010957.1:20760-41431 GCA_004027555.1 Craseonycteris thonglongyai
CCCCCCCCCCACCCCCCCCCCCCAGTGGACAAAAGTCAAACTTCCGCAGGGCGATCCCAGCGAGAGTCATACTATCAACATAGCACTTGCTACAATCATTTCTGTTTTTCTTTCTGAGGTTGTCTGTGTGTGTCTGCTTGGCTAATAAAGCAACGCTGGGCTCATCACCCTTCCTGCCTAGGCCCCATACCCTGAGGAACGTCACAGGAGCGCAGGGGGAAGAGGTGGAGAAGAAAAGGAAGCTGTAAGGGACCTGGGTGATGAGTCCGGTGGAGGGAGCGAAGCCAGAGCTTCACCCGGGGCCTTCCCGCTGGCCCACCCCGGGGAGCGGCTGTGGAGAATCTCCGGGTTCCTTGCAGCTCTGAGGCCTGCCTCCCCCATTCGGGGAGAGGAGACCTGAGGATTCCGGCTCTCGGTGCCTGTGGGGGGCATCCCCAGCCCCGGAGGCATTTCTGCCTTAACCGTTAGAGACAGAGAAGTAAAAGGCTCTATCTTCCCCGCCCCTCAAGCTCCCCTGGTCCCCAGCTTGTTACAAAATGACAACTGTGGGAAAATGTATGGTGACGTCAGACCCAGGCTGTCAGAGGACAGGGAACGCTGGGCAACCCCTGTGCCCACAGCAGGCAGTCTCTGGGGACTGGGCGGTCCTGGTGAAGGAGCCCGGCCTGGTATATACATGAGGGGTTCTCGGTCGTCTCCCACCCACCCACGAATGGGTGCCGCTGTTTTCTGGTCGTTTCTATCATTTACAAGCATCAAGGCAGTAGAAGATGAAACGTGGAGGAAAATACCCATTAGACGGCTCGCCCCCTCTTCTAAAACTGTGCAAAGACACGTCAGAGGCAGCTGCTATCTTGCAGGGCGGCCGCTCGCTCCATTTCCTGCATTTTTGTCCCCCCCCCCCCCACCAAGGTGGAGAGAGAGAGTGTGCCTCACGCAGACTGGTCGCACTTCGGTTTTCTGTCAGGTAAACCTCTTGAAGTTGTCAGCCACGTAGGTGTGTGTGGTGGGGGTCGAGGCCAGGGCAGGGCAGTCGGTTTCGTGTCGTCTTGGACATCGTTTGTGTCACAGACCCCGCTGTCTCAGCTGGCTCCAAAAATGTCTCTCTCTGACTCCGGAGTCTGGGGCCTCGAGATCTCAAAGAGCTCCTGAGGGGACTGAGCGGTTCTTCTGGAAGTTAAGACCCTGAGGATCTCCGCGAGCTGTTTCTCCAGGGTTGTCATTTTGGCGTTCAAGGCCTGGATGTCCTCCTTGAGTTCATGCTTCACCTCCAGGAGGGCGGCCTGCAGCGTCTGCTCGGGGATCGGCGGGTAGAAGGAATGTTTCGCCTCCGCCAGGATGGGGCTCCGGTCCTGGGGGCTCCTGGCCTCGCCGGCGTTGTCCAGGCGCAAGTCGCTCTTGGTGATGCCGCTGTCGCACGAGTCGGTCTTCTTCAGCGTGGCCTCCCCGGCCGCCTTGGTCCTCTCGGGAAGCGTCTCCATGGACTCGGCCTTGGACACCTGGTTCCAGTCGTCCCCCTTCCCGCAGGCGTCCTTGAAGCGCGCCCAGCCTTTGCGCTTGGCACCGTCGCCCTTGGGGCCCAGGCACTCGGACCCGGGCGCGTGCAGCTTGGCGTGGTCCGACGGCCCCGGGGGGCAGGCAGCGGCCACCGCCGGGAAGGACACAGGCGTGGCGGGGCTCTCGCGGACGGTGACCACGCTGGCCTTCGCGGGGCCACGGTGGGCCGGGGCGTGCTCGGCCAGCACACTGCCCCTCTCCACGTCCAGGTCGTCCGGGTCCCGCACGCCCCTCTCGGCCGCCAGCCTGGCTTCCTTCTGCTGCCGGAACCGCTGGAAGAGCCGCCGCACGGGGTGATCCGGGGGCAGGACCAGGGGGGCCTCGTTCTTGCGCTTCCTGCGTTCCTCCTCTTCCCGCTTCACGTCGCTGATCTTCCGGAACACGATCTGGAGGAAGACAGAACACGGTGTTCACGGGCCGCTCGGCGCCTCCTCTGCCGGCCACAGCCCGGCACCCAGGACTGAGGCTCCTCGCCCATCCCCATCCCTGCCAGGCCTCCCTGGCCTGTCCTCAGTCACTGCCCCCTCTGCCTTTTCTGGACACTCTTCCCAAGCAATGACACTCCCTGCCATCCTTTTCCAGAGAAACAACCCCCCAGTCTCCCCATCCCCACACGCAGGAGGATGGAGACACCCAACGGCCTTGCTTCGAGTGCCTGGAACTTAGCATCACCTGGTGAGCTTTTCCAGAAGCGTGTTTTCTGACCCCACCTCAGACCCGCTGCATTACCGGCTCCATCCGGGCAGCCCTGGACCCTGGAACTGAAGTGTTGGGGGTGATAGGACACACGAATGTTCCAGCTCCTCGGGTCTACACCACGCCCCACGGGAAGAAAGGTCGGCCATGCCCCCAGACTCTCATGGCCATGTGCCCACCTGCACCCTAAGTGAATGTGGTGGCTGGTAAGACGTAAATGCTCATCCCGTCTTGTCCCCCGGGAGCTGACAGGGAAGAAAGGCCCAGGACCTTGGTCATGAGTGTGTCCTAACAATGACTAACACTGGATAGAGCTTCACAGTTTGTAAGGCACTTTAATGTTATTTCAAGTACTCTTTCAAGGTCATGGGGACACGTATTATTCAGCCCCATTTTAGAGAAGCAGAAATCAAGGCTCGGGGGAGTTCCATGTCCCAGAACAGGGAAGTTTCCTATAAGAAGCTTGTACCCAAGCCTTTAAACCCCAGGCCCATTAGCTGTCCAGCGGTCCTTCCCGACGATGACAATGCTTCACGCAGAGGACAGAGAGACCGTCGGGAATGCGATCTCACGAGTCCGGCTCTGAGCGCAGCATAAGCTATAATACATACGCCAGGGCTCTGCCCTGGGCTGACATCTGATCCCCGGAATGCCCTGGCATTTCCAGCTTATACTGCACGTGGCAAGTGCATGATGCAGGAGCAGCTTGACTCATCCCTTCTCTGAACTTGTAGGAAGCAACCTGTGGGCTAGGTCATTTTTTTTAATGTAAATCACTGGTTTGAGGACCAGAGGTATTGAGCTCATTGAGGAGGAGAGGAGAGACCAGAACATTTGGTCTTATTGCAACCTTCAGATTCCCAATTCCAACACGAGAAGTCTCTGTGGGTTACGTGAATAGTCTCCAAACTCCTCCCACCGGCCCGAGTCTCATCTCCCCAGGAGGGGAATGAAGTGGGGGAGGTATCTGTATCAGAGACCAGTAACCAGGGGCTGGAGTAGCTCTTGGGAAGCAGAACCTGGTGCTTTTGTTTCTTTTACCCGGGGGGCAGGAAGGCATCAATGACTCAAAATGATCAGATGCGGTCGCTCACTCCTACAGCCCACCTCGCTTTGTGGCCATGACCCCACACAGCCACCTGTCAATGTACAGGCAGCTGGATTAGAGTGTGGGAGAGCATTCTGGGAGGAACTGTGTCCTCAAACGTTTTATGTGTTGGCGTCCTAACCCCTGGTCGCTCAGAATGGGGCCTTATTAGGAAACAGAGTAGTCACAGATGTAATCAGTTAAGGTGAGATCGCACTGGAGTAGAGTGAGCCCCTCCTCAGAAGGGCAGGCGTCCTTATAAGAGGGGGAGAGTCGGACACAGCCACGAATACACGCACGGGGATGACACCATGTGAAGAGGAAGGCAGAGATCGGGGAGGCCGCAGAGACCACGGCACATTGAAGAGCTCTGCCAACCCTCAGAAGCTCGGGCCGGGGCCTAGAACAGACTCTCCCTCACGGCACTCCGAGGAAACCAACCCTGCTGACACCTTGACCTTGGACTTCTAGCCGCTGGGACAATGAGGCAATGGATTTCTGTTGTTTAAGCAACTCAGCCCATGGTACTCTGTTATGGTAGCCCTAGCGAATAAATACAGAACTTAAGACAGACCCCTTGGTGGTCTGATGGTGACATCATGAAGTTAGGTTAGATAAGGGTCAGAACCATAATCCCAGTAGTTTAAAAATATACGGAAAACTAGAGGTGGATGGATGGATGGATGGATGGATGGATGGATGGATGGATGGATGGACAGATAAATGTATAGATGATAGATGGATGGGTAGATATCTAAATGAACAGATAGATGATGGATGAATGAGTAGATGGATAATAGATGAATGGATGGATGGATGGATGGATGGATGGATGGATCTAACTGCTGTGCAGACACCAAGAAAGAGAAGAAAAAAGAAAGAGAGGGAGGGAGAGAGAGTGAGATAACAAATGGGGATGAATATGTCTTCTTGTTGCTTCCAGATGTGTTGGCCCCAGAGTCTGTCCTTCGCAGCATGATGAGCAAAGCTTCGATGCTAGACCGAATCTGTCTTGACTTGGATTCCTCGGCCAGCATGGCTGTCCGTTCCACCAAACACAATACTTAAGGGAGCAGAGGCCATGCCAAAGCCAGCTGCTGCTCTCACAGACAGCCTGGCTCCTGTCTTCTCAGAGGACTCATCTTTGCTTTCCGGAAGTATTTGCTCCGGGTGCCTGTGACCCTCCTCTTCCTCTTTGAAGTCCATCAGAGGATTCTGAGAGCTGTGGAGCCACCTTACCAGGAGTCCGGGGCTGCCTGTGAGCCCTGGAATTCCAGCCTGTGAGCCCAGGATCAGCGCCAAGGCCTCGGAGAAGCTCTGAACAGTCACCTCCCTCGGCACCTGGTGGCTGCCATCCCCTGGCCTGGCTCCCTGGGTTCTTGTCCAGGTCACTCCTGTGTGACTTGCTCACACCTCCTTCCATGCTCACGCCCCCTTCTGCATCAGCAGTGCTACAACGTAGGCAGTATTTCTTTAACCTGAGTTTGCTCCCGCGTATGCCGATGTATTGTATTCACCATTAACACCCTTTCTCTGCTTTGCTTCAAAAACCAGATTCAAAGGTACTTATTTAGATGCACTAAACACAATAAGGTGAACGCTAACATTAGCAGCAAATGGGAAGACAGAAGGAAAAGGAAGGCAGTAAATGAGTTCTAGCTGGAAGCCAACCAAGAGGTTCTAACCAATGCCACCGATCTAGTTCTGAGATGAACTAGAGGCCAAAGATGGCAATGTGAGCTGCACAAGGTTGGGAGGCACCCAGCCCTCATCTCACAGAGAGATCATCGAGCCCCCCCTGCCCACCCCTCTCTCTCTCTCTCTCTCACACACACACACACACACACACACATCACCCGCTTTCAGCACTGAAGGTGCCGTTGTGCTCCGGCTTTGGGGAACGTGGTGTGTTCTCTCCTTTTCTTCCATAAATAAACAAGCATTTCCTAATTGCCAGGCCTGGAGGCTCTGATCCCTCCCGCCTGCTTTCCACAAAGAAACAGAGCTGCCTCTCTAATTGTGTTTGGCTTTGGATGGTGAGTTTTGGCCCAGAGGTGTCAGGTGAAGGGAGTGGTTGTGGGGGGAGAACGACCTTCGGTCTTAGCTTTTCTCTTTTCTCAGCCTGCCATGCCTGACTCTTCATTCTCTGTGCAGAAAAACCATCATCCCCTCACATGCTAACTCAAATGCCACCTCCTCCTGGAAGCCTGCCTGTATTCTTCCAGGCTGAATGAATTGTTCCCACAGCACAGGACACAAGCCTCAATGGAACATTTCCTTCCTTCTTCCCTCTGGCATAGATTTTTCTGCCTTTCCATCAGACCTGTCTTATTTGTGTCTGCATTTTCAGAAGACAGCCAGGGCCAGGCCCATAAGCAGTCATCAATATGCATCTGCTCGTGTTGTATTAAAGATGTTCACAAAGTGGGAAATTCAGAGATCAAATACACAGGAGTGAATGTCATTCAGGACCAACATGGCTCTGAGTGCAGCTAACAGGGATTCAGAACCAACCAATCAGAGTCACGGCCTTGGACCCTCCGTGGCCCACAGGGCTCACGCTTTTCCTGCCACTCAGAGAGGGTGCATTTTGATGATTGTCCTAAACCAAAGGGTGTAAATGCCCATATTTTCTCCAACCTACAGACCAATAGGTGACCTGCACCACTCCCCCTGGGAAAAGCAAGTGAAAGAAAGGCCGTGTCTTGTCTAGAGTGAGGTGCCAGGTGTGGCGGCCACAGGAGTGCTCTGGTCATGGAATTGCACGTGGGCTGCAATGCCACAGCTGTGTGTGATGCCTAATGGCTGACTGTGCATGCCCAGCTCACATGACTTCACCTCTCTGAACCTTAGGAAGAGGAGAGTAAAATCTACCTGGCAGAATTTCATAAAACATAAAATAAGGTAGGTAGATGCAAGCATTTATAAGGAAACCGGGTGTGGCATTGCGCTAGTTAATTACCTTTGTCCTTCCTGCTGTCATGTGTTTATTTGCTAGTTTTGCCTTTACGTGGGGAGGCTTCTGCTCCTTACTCGCCAGGTGACTTTAGGCACATGATTCAACCCAAAAGTCAGGGACCTCATCAGTGAAATGGGTCGTTGAGGACCAAATGCATTCACATATTTAATGAGCTCGTTGCATCCACACAGAAGGTCGGAATATACATGTTTATTACAGGCGGTCAACATACACGTGCAGCATCATTCATGAATTACGGTCTTGATTCATTCACTGAATAACCACGTACGGTTTAAATAAACAATAAGTCGGGCATAGTCGCCCAAGGGCAGGTTAGCTGGGCGGAGGAGAATGTGGAACACTGTGCCCAAGACAAAGGGTGAAGCCACAAGGGACAGAATTTTAATTATATCTAAATGGGCAAACTTGAGCCTGCTTGCTCAAAAGAACTGGAAACAAGAAAGACCTATTGTTTTTCTCACAGGCTCTGGCAACAGTGGTGTGTGTGTAATAAATCATCTGGTGGCATCTTCACACTGTTACCTGCGTTCCTTGGCTGCATCGCTGCCTGCAGGGCCCCTGGCCCAGGAAAAGGTGGCAGATCTCTCTCCTGACAAGAATAGGAGCAGTTAGAGAGGCTTAGTGTGTCCCCTGCTCCTCACTACTGTCCAGGAAAGTGGGCCCCCTGAGGGAAGTGGGGTGGGGGCAATGGAAGGACAGAGAGTCATCAACACTGCACGTCACTGGGATGCTGGGATGGCTCAGCAGGTTGAGCGCTCGTTTTGCAGCCCCAGAGTCTGAGGATGTATCCCAACTCAGGCCTGTGCAGAACCATATGCTGAACTGGGGTGTTCCGCCCAATTCAGTTCTCCCTGGGTGAGCTTCTCATATGGGAGGCCCCTGGTGAGGCCCCCCACCCTGGGGTGCCTCCCATGCAGGAGGCCCCTGGCTAGTCCTGGCCCTGCTCAGCTCCGTGCCCTCCTGTGGAGTGAAACTATATAGAAAACTGATGACATACAACTACGGAGACTCCTCTGGGCCCTCCCCCTTTCCTCTGCCTCTCTGTCAAAAACAATAAAAATAAATCTTTAGAAAAACTGCGCATCCTGAGGTGGGGGTAATATCTGACACCTACGTCATCTCCCGCTTCTGCACCCATTTGCTTTACGATTTTTGCAGCCCAGACTCCTCCTGCTGCAGCTCTGGAGAGAAGAGCAGGACCCAAGAGACTCAAGTTCGACCTCCTCATTTTGTGGCTAGTACTCAATGAGCCTGAGAGCAGGAGGATCAGGCCACGCCCAGGAGCGCTGAGCAGCGGGGTGGGGGTGGGGGTGGGGGGGATGGTGGGCCGTGACCCCAGCCAGGACTCCGCCCATCTTGTGGCTCTTCCCTCTGGTGCTGATTTGCACACAAAATAGGTCCTTGACGCTCAACGCAGATGCATTTAACCTACACAGCTCAGGGCCTGGCTGTCCTGGCTCTATGCCTGACAATCAGAGTGTTTTTTTTAATTGTAATGAAAATTCTGGCATAAGAGCTTTGGATCTCCGCGACTGCCACCAGCTGCCTAAGTAAGCGCGCAGAGGTTTGAGTTAATGAAATTTTTACATCTTATCAAATGCATTTTCTCTTGAGGTATTTTTGTGTTGTTTTTAGGATAATGAGATGCCTGCTGGGTCTCTGGGACCTAACTAAAGACTTTGGAGAAGTGGCTGGATGGAGTAAAATTCAGATTCTCTCTCCGTGGAGCAACAAAATTGCCCCCAGGCAACAAGGCACAGAGTGGGTTGTGTCTCCGATGCTCACGGCTTCTGTTTTTTGAGACACGCCAGAGGCTGCCGAAAGCTGGTCAGGAGCCGATAGCGAGATCTGAACTGTCCTTCCTCCTAGTGCTCCAGGGAGGGACCACGGACCTGGTCCCGCTGTTGGTCCTGACTTCTGAGTCCCTTTAGAAACATAAGGACACTTCCCCCCATGCCTCATCAAGCCATCACCAAGCACTGAGCAAGTTGGAGTGGATTCCAGCCCTGAACTCTGTAAGGAGGCCAAGGCCTTGAGCTGAAGCCTCGCGAGAGACCGTGAGCTCCACAGAGATAGACCAAGGAAAATCTGCTTTGAGGCCAAGAGGTTGCACTTGGAACCCAACCAGTCTCCTCCCCGTCCTGTGGGAACTGGGATGAGGCTGTGCTGCATCACAGAGCTGGAGGGAGCTCAAGGCAAAGACGGGAACAGATGAAGGGCTGTGGCTAGAAAGGGCCCCCGTTCCACCCCCAGGTTTCTTGGGGCTCCAAGGTTTGGTTTCAGTGTCCGTAGCTCTAGGGGCTGATACACGGTCCACAGTCACATGTATTCGTAGTTTACGGGCATCCTTCCATTTTGCAGGGAGGGCCCCCCACCCATTATCCTGGCTGTCACAAATAGACTGTGGCTGTCTTGTTCAGGGTTGTCCCCTGAGGGCTGAGAACCAGGCCTGGCACATAGGGGCCCACTGAAGAGCCAGGGAGGGAAGGAAAGGCAGAGCTCCGTGAGAACCGTCGGGAGTTCCGCTGTGCCTGGCGGCATAGGCAGCACAGGTGGCTTCTGCCCTTGTCCCCCCGCCACCGTGTGCCCCTGGCCCTGGTTGTGGCCCTTCCGCCTGGGAAATGTAACAGGCCATTTACATGTCTGTCTCCTCTCTTAGCCACCTGGCCTCCTTGGGGTCTGATTCATCTTCCATCGCTGGGTTGACACAGTGATGGATTCGATTCAAGTTGATGGAAGGCATGATTGTCCTCCTCTATGAGTCTCCGAAATGCCCTGGAACACGGTCCAGCCCACCTAAAATCTAAAGTCAAATCTAAAGCCGGATGTCCAACCTTTTAGCTTCCCTGGGCTACGTGGAAAGAAGCATTGTCTTGGGCCACACACAACATACACTACCACCAACGATAGCTGATGAGCTTTGACAAAAAAACGTCGCAAAAAATTGCATTGTGTTTTAAGAAAGTTTATGAGTTCATGTTGGGCTGCATTTTCAGCCGTCCGGGGCTGCATGCGGCTGTTTAGCCGCGGGTTGGGCAAGCTGGATCTAGAGCCTAAGGGATGGAAGAAGAGAAATTCAATTTATATGATGAGCAGGGGCCAGCCTCCTGGGCATCTCACCGGTTGTTTCCATCTTGTTTGTGTAGGGTAACGAAGGCAACGGGGGGTGGGGGGGGGGGAACCACGCACTTGCCTCGCTGGGGTCAATGCACTTCCTGCTCCTGATGGATTTCAGAGAAGACAATTTAACCTGATAAAGTCAACATGGATTTGCAGAAACGTAAACAGACTTTGGAAAGGCATGCAACTGGAAGGAGGAGACGCATCAGTAGAGCTGTTCGACCAAAGTACTTAAATAAACAGGGCACATCAGACGAAAAACCCAGACAGGAAAACCAATGGGCCCCACCTGTGTTGTGTGCCTCTGAGAAGCTCTCCAATCCCCTTCTTTCCAGAGGACCGAGTGGAGAGATAATTTACGTTTGTTTTTTTCTAAGATTTATTTTATTGTTTGAGAGAAGGTGGGGGTGAGGGCGGTTTGCCCAGAGCAGTCTCCACAGTTGTACATCATCAGTTGTGACATGGTTTCATTCCACACAGGTGTACGTGGGGCCATGAGGGGTGGAAACCGAACTGGGGGCAGTTCAGCATATGGGTTTGCATGGGCTGGGATTTGATCCCTGGACTTTGCAGTTGCAAGGCAAGCATTCAATGTTTTGAGTTATCCCGGTATCCCCTACCTCACGTTTTTAAATTTGAAATTTAAAAACTATGCTCTGTAGAGTAAACTTGGGCCTCTCTCATTCTTTAACCATTGGAAAAATGTTCTTATGTTAGGAGGGTCTTGGTGGTCATGGTCCATTGTTAGGGTCAAGTTTGATTATCTTTGCCCTAGGAGTGACTGTGGCCCCCAGAAAGAGTAGCCTGCCCTCGTGGGTCCAGCCACCCCCACTCCCAGAGGTGGAGGAGATAAAGCGGGGCGGGTCTACCCTAGTCCCCAGGAGTTGCTCCTCAGGAAAAATATGAGAAGAAAGTCTTTCCTGATGTACCTGTGTGGAATGAAACCATGCCACAACAACTGATGTACAAACCATGGAGATTGCTCTGGGTCCTCTTCTCTCTCTCTCTCTCTCTCTCTCTCTCTATCTCTCTCTCTCTCTCTCACACCTTCTTTCAAACAATAAAATAAATCTTTTTAAAAAAATTAAATAAATAAAAATAAAAGTAAATATAGCTAACTGGTAACTTGGTGACCTCATCAAAGCACAGAGAGGCCTTCTGATGACAGTCTAGGGACTGCCAGTCAGTGGGCTGAGCAACCGCGAGCAAAAGCAAAACAAAGTGCTCTTGTTCCTATGGTTCCTCTGGCTTCCAGTCCTGACGTAAGATTAGAAAGGAAAAACAAACAAGAAATCAATAATTCCAGAACAAAGAAGAAAAGGTAGCCACAGGCTTGGGAAAGTCTAGCCTTTGGAAGGTTGACGAAGGGGCCTCTGTGTGTTTGAGTGTGGTTGGCCAGGGGACAGCACCGGACATCCTCATATGTGAACTGTCACAGTAGTGAGCTCAGTCCTCTCTCCCGTGCACCTGACACAGATTTCACGCAGCCATCCACAGCCTCTCACAGTGCGGGAGAGCGTGGCCTGTGTCATTCACTTGAGGGGCTCAAGGTCACCAGCTTACACGAGTCGGCAGTGATTCTATCTCTGGCAATGTGACATTGACAGTAGTTGTCACTTCCTGCATGAACCTTAACTGATGTCACCCTCACAGTTCTGTGAGGGTCGTATTATCATTCCCTATGTTTAGGCAGGGAAAGAGAAAAAGAAGGCCCAGAGAGTAAGGGTTCCAAGGTGATTCTTTTCACATTGCAGTTCGGAATCATGGCTGCATCATCAAACCTCACACCACAGGGCAGGCTGCACGGTGGGCCAATTAAGTGAGGGTCCCCGGGGTGAAGTACTTTTAAAGCTGCCAGGTGATTCCCATGTGCGGCGAAGACCGGACAACCACTGATTCAGTAAATAGTGGAGCTAGGATCTGAATCCGATTCCTGCCTCTGTTCATTTCTCTCTGTGGTATTGCCAATCATGAAAGAACAATCCAGAGTCTTCCTTATAAACAGTATAAGAAGGAGGCGGAGGGCTGAGATTCTGTCCCATATAGCACAGTGCATGGGCTCTGTAATAGGATTTGCAGACACTCACAATTTTATTTTACCATCCCGTCTCAGCCATGTGCTAGGGCTGAGTGGGACGTGGACTTCTGGAGCTCACACTACCTTGTGGGACCCACTGTGAGGGTCTCAACCCATGAAGGCCCATGTCACACTCATTCCTCATCTCTTCAGACAGATGGATCCTGCCTGCCAATTTCAATGAATGCTTCAGTTAATAGTCTTCATTTTGTAGGGGAAAAAAATCATCTGATTGAAGCATCTTCTACTGACGGCCACGTGGAACAGGACATCTCATCTCCCCGACTTTTCCTGCCAGGAGGAAATGATAGAAAATACATTTCCATATTAAAATGTCTGCTTTCCTGAGGATGAGAGCCGTTACAGCCACGTGCGTTGAGATGTCTAGACGGGGCTGTGTAATAATGGCGTGGCTAATCAGAGCCTTCAGCCTGCCACCGCTCCCCAATTAACCCTTTCCTCGAGCCAGATGATAGTGTATAACTGCCCTACGGCCTTCCTGGCTCTCATGAAACTCCTGTTCCCACGGCTCAGAGCCCATAGCTGCTCTGCACAGATACCATTTTACTGTCTGCATTACTTATGAAAGTATCATTGAACCCCTTCATGTGACATATTAGGTTCTGCCTTACAGGGAACTTTTAGGGCACTCATTCAGTTTTGCAGGCATTCATTCAGGATGCGTTTACTGTGCATCCTTTCTATGCGAGGACAAAAACACCAAATAAGATCCGTCCCCTCACCTTCCAGTCTGGGTGGAAAGAAGTTTGACACCTAAAGGGAAGTGTAACCCAACGTGGAGGCTGGACCTGCCTGGAAGACCTCCTGAACAAAAGGAAATAAAAGTAAAAGAGATCAACCCAGAGGCATCGAGGATCATCGGGAGCTTAATGACCAGCTGCAGTGCAGCCAGACCTGTGTTTTCCTTGTTCAAAAGCTTTAAGTCTCCCTGAGGGTCCTCTACAAAATGCCTTTCTGGTCCTGTCTCCTCCCAGTGGTGTGCTGAGCCCCACACCACCATTCACTGTTCCCCGACCAGGCCCTATGCATCTATGTCTTTCCATTCTTGTTAGGCCTGTGTTCTTGGTCAGGAGTACCTATCACCCCGTCTCTGTCCATTAAGCTCCTACTCACCTATCAAGGTCTAGTTCAAATGCCACCTTCTCTGTGAAGATTCCCCTACGTTTGCGGAGTCACAGCGCTTGTGCCATCATATTACAGTTACCTGTTTGCCTCTCTAGGCTGTAAGCTTCTGGAGGGCAGGAACTGCCTCTTAATCATTCTCACAGTCCCAGTGTTTGGCAGATGGAAGATGTGTTAGGTGCCTTATTTTTGACAAAGCAATGAAGGAACAAAGGAACATATCAATAATTCACATGAATTGTTTTCCTGCATTCCAATCACAAGACCAAGTCTCCCCAAGCGCAGGTTACAAATAGGGATAAATAAGTAGGTTCCTGGTACCAGCTACTGATAAGCCAGACAGCAGCCCTTGCCTAGCTGCTGAAAAAAAGGCTCATTTGGTGATTTGCACATGCACAATTACTCCATAAGCAAGCAGATAAGAATAAGGAGATTTGGGAGCAAATTGATGATTCATGAATCCAATTACAACTAAAACACAGATGACTGTAATAATTCATGCAGAGGACAGGGAACCCACCAGGCTGGCCTCTGGACCTTGAGATGTCTGGGAGCTTGAGCCAGTGTGTGGTAAATCATGCCAGGTAAGCCCAACTCCTTAGACCCAATGTTGACAGAACCAAGGTCAGATTCAAGTCCTCTCAGGCCAGTTTGCAACACAATGAGGTCTACTTGTCTGTGGCCAGAACCTATATATTTATAACCTCTTATCCAAGCCAGTCACCCCAGGACCTTCAGATGCATGATGAAGTAATTAAAGAGATGGATTTAACAAAAATTTCTCCTACTCAAATACTATAGTGAACTCCCTCCCAAAGTGAATCAAAGTGATAAACATGCCTAATGTTTCAGGACCGCAGACAGTGCCCCAGGGGCCGGTCAGACTGCCCTCTTCTTTTCATTCATGATGATGAATGACTATTTATGTCTTGATGATGTGCAGGATGAGGAAGAGCAGGAAGTCTTTCTGTACTGTATCATGAGTTCCCCATACTGCAGAAAAACAATATTCTGCCAACCAGGGCAAAGAGAGAGATGTGTATTTCCAAGGCGGGGGTAAGGGAGAAGCATGAGGAGTAATCAAAATATACGGTGAATGTTTACATTTAAAAAATGTGTTACAGCAAGAGGCACATTGACATTAATCCCCCTGAAAATAATCCTTCTCACTCTGAACACACGTATCCCATCATTCTTGCCACTTTCTGAAGCACTTCTGAAAGTCTTCTTTTGTGAGTGTCTTTAATTGCACTGTTGAGGCTGCCTTAATGTCCTGACTTGATTCAAAACATTTACCTTTCATGCTCATTTTTTTTAATTTATTTTACTGTTTTTGACAAAGACTGAGGGACAGACAGAGATAGAGAGAAGGGGGAGGACCCAGAGCAGTCTCCATAGTTGTACGTCATCAGTTTTCGACATGGTTTCATTCCACACAGCTGGGTGGGGGCCGTGCAGGGTGGGAACTGGGCTGGGGTCCTCCCACATGGGAAGCACACCCCAATTCAGCGTATGAGTCCTCATGGGCTGGAGCCAGGATTCGATCCTCAGTCCCTGGGGCTGCAAAGTGAGTGCTCAACCTGCTGAGCCATCCTGGCTTCCCCTTTCATGGTCATTTTGACTTTAGAAAAGAGCCAGAAGTCGCACAGTACCAGATATAATGAATAAGGTGGATGAGGATACAGCATCGTGTTTTTATTTGACAGTAATTGCCATACCAGAAGCAATGTGTGACATGGAGCATTGTTATGATGGAGGATGAAACCGTTTGCCCATTTCTCAGGCTGTTTTCCGCACACATTGTTTCTTTTCTTTTTTCTTTTTTTAAGATTTATTTATTTTTTTATTGCTTGACACAGAGAGAGAGAGACAGAGAGAGAAAGAGAGAAGGGGGAAGGCCCAGAGCAATCTCCACAGCTGTACATCATTAGTTGTAACATGGTTTTATTCCTCACAGGTGGATATGGGGTCGTTCAGGGCAGGAACTAAACCAGGGGCCTCCCACATAGAAAGCATGCCACAGTTCAGCATAGGGGTCTGCAAGGATTGGGGCCCGACTCGATCCCTAGATCCTGGGCTATAAGGTAAACACTCAACCTGCTGAGCCATCCTGGCATCCCCCACACACATTGTTCCTTAAATGCTCTAATAAGGTCTTATAATATTCAGAGTTTACTGTAGTGATCCTGGGTACAAACTTAGCTCCCACAATTCCATCAAGGTCAGAAAACACAATCAACATCACCTTGATTTTGGATATATATATATATATATATATATATATATTATGGGGGGGTTTTTTTGCATGAGGCGAACAGGGTGATTTCCACTGAAAACTCTGAACCTTGGTCTCAGATTCATAACCATAGACCTAAGTTTCACCTCCCATGATGACATTTCTTATATGGCTGGAATTTGAAGTGGCATGATTGCACAATTACAGTGAAATCAACCAACACTGTTGCTTTTGTTCAACAGTCAAAACACGTGGAACAAATTTTGCACTTACTCGCCTCATGTTCAAATCTGTTGTTAAAATGCTTTGAATGAAGCCATAGTTGACATTTGTCACACACTGTTACTAAGGTTCCACACGCTGCTTCCCATATTGAAGACCCCTGCCTTTCTGCTGGATAACACTGGGTAGTAGTAGTCACTGTGTTTTTAAATCACTCCTCATATGTACTTCAATACTGAAGCCTGTTTTCAATCAGCAAGACCAAAGCAGATTCCCACAGGGGGCTCCTTCAGGGTAAGTATGTGACAAGCAGCTCATAGAGCGAAGGATCGAGGCATCCGGTTAACTTTTCATTGTCCAGGAGGAAATGGTGCAGGGGGTGTAGACAACTCTAGATATAGGAGCAAGATGAGATTGAATCTAGATGTATCTAGATGTTGTATCATTAGACATCCAAGAAATGATCCTGACCTCAGACTCACCAAGCTCCTCTCAATCAAGGCACCAGAGAGTCTGGTTCTTTGGAAATGGCTTGGCAAGCCTTCTCTGCAGTCCAGCTTCTGCTAACACGGAAAAGCCAGGTGCATTTTCAACCTCCCTCCAATGGTCAAACCAGCTCAGAGGACTGCCATGGGGTAAGAAGCAGCAAAAAAGGCAAAACCCAAACCCCTCTGAAGCCCGTCTCCTCTCGGCAGGAGTTTGCACAGCTAATTCCACAAAGGTCTCACTAATCCTCTGAGCAGAGATAGATTGGAACCACACAGCAAAGCAAAGCAAGTGTGGACAAACCACGAACGCAGGACGAAGAAGACTTGGAGATTCCAAAGTGTTCTCTGTGGTCAGCGGATTGCCTGCATCAGAATCACCTGTTGAATCGCACATGCTTGGGAACAGCCAGCGTCTACTGAAGCTAACTCTCTGGGGGTTGGTGCCAGAGCCTTCATTTTTAAACAAGGCCTTCAGGAACTAAAGCTGGCAGACAGCTGCTCTAAGTCATCATGAACTGAGGCCCAGGAGTCTGAAGATTTTTGGCCCTGTGGCCCCAGTTCTGATGAGCTCTGTTTCCAGACTGTCTTTGAGCCCTCTTTAGTGATTATCTCACAGCTCGAGTCCATGTCAAAGAGACGGTGGGAATCTTTCCTTTCCAATGCCTGGCACATAATGAATTCTTAATGAATGGTGGATGGTGGAGTGGGTAAGTAGACTATTTGGAGAGATCAAATCAAAAGACAGGTGATTAGTTGGATGAAATAATGAATAAATGGAGCTAATGGAGAAATAATGGATTTTAACAGCAATTCTAAGAAATGAAGTTGGAGTGAATTTTTTGCCTCAATGACATAAAAATCATAAATAAACCTCTCTCTGGTCATTCTATGTCATACACTTGAAATAGGAAAAGAATAGTAAAGACCACTATTTCTCCACTAGTTTGAGGTATGTGCGCAGGTATGTACCATGTGCATGTACACACACACACACACACATACAGCCATGCAGGGACGCAGCTGTTGCTCAATATTGATCAGCTCTGCAAGAGGAGCCAGCTTCGAATGTATTTACAAAGGACAAACTGAGCCTGGCTAGGCAGCCCCTTAGGTGCAGTTCCACATTTTGATGGTTTTGCCACTTAACCTGGGGGGTTATAAATAGAGCCAGCAAGTGTCTGGCTGGACATCGGCTGGGCTGGGCATCCAAAAGGCCTTCACTGGGCACTTTGCTGTTCCAGGCACTGCCTAGAGCAATTCAGATGTGGTCTCTGCCCGCTGGGGACTCAGCTACAGCAAACATTGTCAAGTAAGAACACAAAGACTCCCAAATTAAAAAGAAAGCTCCAGGAAGACTATCCCGTAGCTGAGGTTGGATTACAGATGAGAAGCTCAGCTTCCATTTCGGCAGAAAAGTGTTGTAAGTAATCATTTCCTTTCAATCCACTCTGTATTTTTGAATTCTCCAGCATGCAGGTGGAGAAGGGAAGGGAGTTCAGAGCACAGGGTATTTGTTATAATATGAATCAGGGAACCAATCAATCAAAGTAAGTGGCTTCTTCTTCAGAGTTTTCTTTTATTCTTGTATTTCCTTATTCGACTTGCTGCTGGGCTGACCTTTGGTTAGGAGAATATGACGAAAAAAACTCCTTCCCCATTGTTTCAAATATCAAAGGGAAGCTTCTTGGGGGGAAATACTCCAAGTCTAGCATTAAATACTTAGTATCACTGTGACACACAGCGGAGGGTGTCCAAACACATTATACATTGCCACATGACCTTCCCAATTTGCAAGCTGTAACTCCACAATTTCCTCCACTCAGGAAAGCAAGGTATAACTTTGAATGCCACATAATTTTAAAAAGTCAATCATCTGAAAACCACGTGATTGATTGTTATAGGCATAAATTACTTGCAAAACACCTCACATGTTAATTGTGAAAAAGAAATCAATCGGTTGTACTCAGTAATAGATGGAGTTGCTTTTCAGGCTGTCCAAACAAAAGAAATGGGAAGTCCTAGCAAACAGATAAGACCTTTCCCCACCCTGGATGAAGATGGTGGGGGACTCCTCTCGAGAACATGTTATCAGAACTCCACGAATAGCTCTCCAGTCTGCAAATGTGGAGCTAGGTCAATGCAAGAGCCTCGTCATGCTGTCATAGCTTTGCCATATCGCCTTGCGTTGAGACTTACTGTAGCTAAAGAATAGCCATTGTGTTTTCTTGCCCACCCCACCCTCGTCTCATGAATATAAACCACCCAGGCCTGGTGAGGTCAGTTAAGGGATGAAAATTGGAGGGGCCCCCAGCACCTGCCTGGGCCCACCCTGTTCATTGTGGCAGGCAGCTCTCAGTAAACAAAGCCAAAAACTTTACTCTAAAATAAGGGTCAGTGGTCTTGTTTCCCACTGTGACCCAGGGGTAAGAGGAAAGGGATGGCATCTGAAAAGTGCTAAGGGTAGCACCTGAGCCATAGTAAAGGCTGTATGTGTGTTTGCTAGGATTACAATGATGGCGTCTCAAAGCTGCTGCTGAGACCTATCACTGCCCAAGCCTACACAGGGAAATTCAACTCAAGGCCCTAAGTCCCTTCTTTCTAAAGCGCAAGTGGTATCAGTTTCCAAAGGGACATGGTCAGAGCTAAATCCCTGATGTCAAAGCATGGCTCGTCTAAGTCAGAAAGAGCTCTTGACAGGGAAATGAGGGGAGAGGAAAAAGGAGTGAACCGGCCCATGCCATTCACCAGGTGACCTTGAGTACCACAGTGGCATCTTCACAAGTCACCTTTATAAGGGCAGCCGGTGGCTTTGATCTGAGAAGCCGTTGAGGGATAGCTGTCTCATTCCCTTCCTGTGACCCTTCCAATGATGAAACTTACCATTTTCTAACTTCTCTGACTAGTGACATTCTAGTGCGCTTCTCCTGGTGTCTTACTACTTTGAGGGAGTGTCAGGGGTGGGTAGGGGCCGGGTGACTTTCTGAGAAGGCAAAAGTCAGATGTGACAGTGAGCAAAAGGGAATTCGAACAGTCTGGACTCCTGGCCAGACCTCGCGGGCTGCCTGGCCCCTCAGAAAGCCTCTCACCCAGTCCAGAGCCCAGCAAGCCCTTGTGTTTCTTGTTTTATTTATTTTTTATTGTTAAATTTATGGATGTGACATTGGCTGGTAGCAATTACATAGTTTCCAGGTGTACAATTCTACATGACATTGTCTATGCATTGCATTATGTGCTCACCACCCAGAATCAGCTCTCTTTCCATCACCATATATTTCATGCCCCCTCCCTCCTCCCCACTCCCTGCTTTCCCACCCACCTTCCCCTTTACCTTCAGGTGACCCCTAAACTATTGACTGTGTCCATGAGTTTTTGATTCTTTGTTACTTTCAGTTTTATATTCCACCTATAAGTGAGGTCATATGTTTCCTGATTCCTTCAGTCTGACTTATTTTGCTTAATAAGATGGTTTCAAGGTCTATCCATGTTGTCACAAATGGCTGTATTTCATCTTTTCTTATTGCTGAGTAGTATTCCACTGTGTAAATGTACCCCAACTTCTTTATCCCATCCTCTATCAAAGGACACTTTGGTTGTTTCCACAACTCGGCCACTGTGAACAGTGCTGCGATGAACATTGAGACCCTTGTGTTTTCGCTTCATCCTTTTCAAATGACACTTAAAACAATTTGGAATAGTTGTGTTGCCTACTCATCCCACTTGTCATCAACCCAATTGGCTTTTCTGTTTTCCCCTGTGATCTGCAACATACTTGATGGCCATTCTAACCCTCTCCTCTGGCCGCCATCAGACACGCACCTAGGCATTTCCCAAACTTGTCCTATCTTTGTAACTCTTCTTTGTGAAAGATGGGGATGCTGTTATTTACAAGACAGCAGAATCGGTGACATCAAAGGCGCTAACTCATTAGAGCAGCAGAGGAGATTTCAGAGTGTCTCCACCCTGTTAATGTCGTGTGTTTTCTCTCTCCAGCTAGATTGCAAGGTTGGTAAGAGCAGAGATGGTGCTGAAATATTCCTGCCTTTCCCACCACCTTCCTTAATTGTCTACGAAATGTTTTTGTAGGTACAGTAATAATGTGTGCATAGCTCTTTACGTTTCATAAAATGCTCTGACATTTGGGAATAAAGATCTTTCCTGCCACGTATCCCAGAGACTTTAAGAAACTTGCCCACGTTACCAGTGAGGAGAGGCAGAGTCAAGGTCTGGACCCAGGCGTGTGGCTTCAGAGTTTTCACCCACTGGCCAGCATGACACAATCCTTTGTGATGTTGAGCCCACTTCTCTCTCTATCACCAGACACTCTCTTCTCCATGGACAATTTATTTAGAGTGGCTTAAATAAGTGAGCTTCAGACAGTACAAAGGGACATGTAAGAGGAAGGAGAGGAATAACTCAAGGTCTTATTTCCAGTTATGGAGGAAATTTCACGAAAGAGGCTGGATTTTAAGCAATGCCCTAAGCCCTCTGAAAACAAATAAATGGTATAAATAAGGATGAAATGACTTCTTTAAAAATAAAATTTGGAATGCCAGGATAGTCTCATTGTTCTTCCCTGCACAGGGTCTGGTTGTAAGTCCTCTCTTACCTTTTATTTCCAGCAAATAAATGCCTGGCAACATTCTCAACTAGTTTTTCTATGCCTCACATTTCAGAAGTCACGCTCAGCTCCCCTAGAGAAGATACAAAGCAGTCCTGGCTCCAATGGCTTTGTCCATGGTGCTATCAGGCAAGGTTCTGAAATGTGTGACAAGAAATCATAGGGGGAAGCCGGGATGGCTCAGTGGGTTAAGCACTCACTTTGCAGCTCCGGGGACCCAGGATCGAATCCCGGCCCTGGCCCATGCAGACCCATGTGCTGAACTGGGGAGTGCCCCCAGTTCAGTTCTCTCTCTCTGTCTCTGTATCTCTCTCTTTCTGTCTATCTCTGTCTCTCTGTCAAAAACAATAAAAACAAAATCATAGACTTCAAATGAACATCAAATCTAGGTGCCTGTCACTATGTCTGCTGTGCCCAGTTCTGAAGGCGATGAACTTCACAGCAGAT
>PVKE010010958.1:0-41332 GCA_004027555.1 Craseonycteris thonglongyai
AGAGAGAGAGAGAGAGAGAGAGAGAGATACAGAGACAGAACTGAACTGGGGGAGCTCCCAGTTCAGCATATGGTTCCACACAGGCTGGGGCTGGGATTCGATCCTCGGTCCCCGGCGCTGCAAAGTGAGCGCCTAACCCACTGAGCCATCCCGGCTTCCCCCTCATAATAATTCTTATAAGGACAAGGAAACTGAAACTCAATGACTCACCAAGGCTATATGTATATATACATATATTTGTATGCTAGGTCTCCTGATTTCAATTCTCTAGCTCTTCCTGATACAAAGAGTCTCTTTTCGTATTATATAACTTAGGAGTCTGATTATTGCCTTTGACACCTCCTTCCCAATGTTACTCGTCCCCAGGCAGAGGTAACAAATGCACTATGCACTGAAGTTGTGACTTTGTCTTGAGTCACAGGAAATCCTCCAGAACCTAACTGTTACTTACCTCTCTCTTTTTCTCTCCCTTCCCTCCCTCCTCCCTCTCCTCCCCTCCCTTTCTCCCTCCCTCTCTAAATAGACTTCAATTTTTAGAGCAGTCTTAGATTCACAAAATTAGTGGAGGTACATACAGTTCCCATATACCGCTTCTCCCTTTACATATATAGCCTCCCTTACCATCAATATCCAGCACCAGATATTCTCTCTTTCATTACTGATTTTAGTAATTTGTAACTTCTCTCTCTTTTTTCTCCCTTAGTTAGCCTGGCCAGAGGCTTATCAATTTTGTTGACCTTTTCAAAGTTTTAGTTTTGTTGATTTTTCTCTATTGATTTACTGTTTTTAATTTCATTGATTTCTACTCATATTTTAATTATTTATTTTCTTTTGCTTACTTTGAACATAATTTGCTCCTTTTTTCATCCTAGATTTCTAAGGTAGAAGCTTAGATTATTGATTTTAGATCTTCCTTTCCAAAATATGCATTCAATGCTATAAATTCTTCCACTATGCACTGCTTTCACTGTATTTCACAAATTTTGACAAGCTAGGTTTTCATTTTTATTTGCATAAAAATATTTAAAAATTTTTTTGATAGTTCTTCTTTGATTTATTTATTATTTAGGTATGGGTTGTATAAGCTCCAATTATTTGGTGTGTTTCCAGCTATCTTTCTGCTGTTTATTTCTGGTTTAATTTCATTGTGGTCTGAGAGCATACATTATATGACTTTTATTCTTTTAAACTTGTTAAAGTATGTTTTATTATTCAGAACGTGGTCTATCTTGGCGAGTATTCATGTGAGCTTGAGAAGAATGTGCATTATGCTGTTGTTGGATGATGTATATTATAGGTATCAATTAGATCAAGTTGATTGATGATGTTGTTGAGTTTAATCATATCCTTACAGATTTTAAGTCTTCTGGATCTGTCCATTATAGCTTAGAGGGGTTTTGAAGTATCCGACTATAATAATGGATTCTTTTTGTTTGTTTGTTTGTTTTTTGCTGTTCTATCAGTTTTTACTTTATACTCATATCTCCTCATCTTCTTTGCTCAAATATGTCTGGATCTTGTGATTTAATGTTTGAGTTTGAAAAAATAAAAACCAAAGATGAAAAAAAATTTAAAAATTAGAGGAAAAGTAAAGAAAACAGTTCTTTGGAATCAAAACTTTCTAGTCACTTAAAGATAGAAGAATAGCAATGTGTAGTCTAAAACTAGTATTGTATTTAGAGTTATGGGATCTACACATGAGTTCTAGCCCCATTGTCTCAGACAATTTACTTATTTTCTCTAAGCTTTATATAATAATACTTCATGGAGTCATGATGAGAATGCAGTGAGATATGATGCTTTACAAATGCTATTAAATATATCTATTAAAACTTCATTAAGGGTGAGAGTATGATGTCATCAAATATTGGTTCACAGATAACTGTTTAAAAAACGCTGTTTGAGCATATGTTACAAAAAAGAACAGCCTCAACACACAGTTTACTTTTTCACTTTTGTTTAGAGAAGAGGTGAATCCTGATTTCACTGTTTTATTTGGCTTACATAAAAAAGTTCCACATTGTGTTATTAAATTGCAGAATTTGAGATTAATGCTTAATGGATGTTTACAAAGACACATTTTTATTTCTGTAACATGAGTTCATGCTATTGGGTTTACAACATCTGTCTAGTATAAGCTTACTTCAATCCTTAGCTACTAATTCTAATTAATGAGTGTATATTGAATGGAAGCATTGAAAAATATCTTTCATCATGAAGAAGTGAGGCCTGAAATTAATTGTTGGTTTTGTATGGGTCTTTTCTGTTTGTTTATATAAGCTTTATTGCCAAGTGGAGATTTTATTCCCTATTGCCTCAGCTGAACTAATATTTTTCCATAATAGAATTTATGAAATATCTTATGTACTGTACATGGGTTTTCTTAAAGTATAACTAATTTCAAAAATAAAGGTCCTCTTCCAGAACCTAAAACTCTCTTTAATTTTTATTTAAAATATTTAAAAAACAAGTTCAACTCAAGTCTCAGTGAGAAGACACTTCTAGGTTAGCAACTCATTTGTTAATTTCTTTCTCTACCTCCATCTTCCCCAGTAGGCTCCAACCATGAACCAATCCTATATAGTCATGTCCACAGCTAGTGGGGTTGGGAGTTAGTTATGTTACTGTAGACCTGTACCCCCAGGGAGTCCTAGATAGCTATTCTGATGAACTTGTGTAACATTCTGTACTTTCCTCAAGGAGATAACGCATCCTGTGCAATCTACACAGAACACACACTCCCTTAGCCTCTGTGGGTTTATGCATCTAATGCTACTCTGACAGAAGTGTTAGCTGCCCAGATATTGTGAGGAAGGCTAACATAGAACTGTCTTTAGCTTTTTAAGGGGATAGAAGATTTGGACATAGGTAGATAGTTATAGGAAAAATCTTTTCTGTTAAATCTTTCTTACAGAAAGTTAATGTTGTTGAGCCTCATGCTTGTGTACATTTTTTTAAAAAAAGGATCTTAATTACAGTTTTTATTTTCTAAGGCATCTTTAGCAGATAAATGCTATAAATGTAAACTGTTAACTTGCTGCAGGGTACTTGTAGTACTTTGTTATTTTTTTTGAGCCCTCTTTTTTAATGTATACTAAGTGGGTACATAGGAAAAAAATGGAATTGTATGACAAAATAATTGGAGTAGGAGTGGGATTTGATGCTAATATCAAATCTTATGTACTATTTTCAACAGAATTGTAAAAGTCAAGTTCAACTGGTTCCCTAAGCTTAATACCCCACACATAGGAGGTATAAATAACTTAATGAAAAAGTACTATTTTGGGCAATGCAAACACTTAAATATGAAAAATTTTAATGCAAAGTCTACGTAGAATATTGAAGAGATTGCATGCCAATCTGTTAGAATTTTTTGCTGCTAACCAGAAGTTTGACAACATTTTTAGGGAATATAGATTGATTTTATTGTATGTTTCAGCAGTTGCTATTCTACTAAAATGTATGTAGGATATTATACTAAATGAATATAGGAGGTTATAAAAAAGGTCATCACAAAATACTATTGTAATCCACTTGTTCTTAAAATGTAAAAATAACACAAGATAGTGGGAAGAAGGGTAAGTGCTGTGTATTGCATTTAACTTTTCATTTTAATGCTTACTCTTCTTTGAAATTCAACTAATATTGGACTTTCTGGCTAAAGGTGTTAGAACAAAGATCTTTCTGTCCCTCTCTCCATGTAAAAACCAACTTTTAAAAAATAGGAGAATGAGAAATAGCAAACTTGTCTTTGATGAAAATCGTAAATACTCTAAACTCCAAGTTGAAAAGTGATACCAAAAAAAAAAAAAAAAAAGAAAAAGTAGTACAAAAGCTGCTAAGTGTAGTAAACACTGGACCAGGGTAAAGATGTGTGTGTGTGTGTGCGCGTGTGCTTGTCCATGTGCTTGCTAGGGACAGGGGAATGCCAAGAGATAAATTTTGTCTCTCCAGATCTCAAGAATGAGTTCAAAGTGCAAGATTCCCCAGAGTTGGCAGCCGATGTAGCCTGAGGCAGGAGGTTTCAGTGTGTTGTGAACCACAGAAGATTTTCTTAACTCTAAAGATTAGAGATGTAGGTGATGCTAAATGCCTAACTCAAGACAGGATTCCATCTAGGCTACCACATTGCATTTATTTATTTATTTATTTATTTATTTATTTATTTATTTATTTGTTTATTATTGTTAAATTTAATGGGGTGACATTGATTGGTAACAATTAGATAGTTTCCAGATGTACAAGTCCACATCACATCACCCATGCATCACATTATGTGCCCACCACCCCGAATCAGCTCCCCTTCCATCACCATATATCCGGTGCCCACTCCCACCTCCCCCCACCAACTCTCCCACCCACCTCCTCCCCCATCATGTCTCTCTAGACTCCTGTTGGCTGTACCAGTTTCTTGAATTTTTAAAAATATTTTTTGGTGACTTTGATAGGTTTGAAGAGTTCTGGTCAGATAGTTTGTATTATAGAGAATCTCTCAGTTGATTTTTGCCTGATATTTTTCTCTTGATTACACTGGGGTTATGGGTTTTAAGGAGAAAGTGCCACTTTGATCATAATGTATTAAGGTTACAGATTATTAACATGCTTAAATTAATACTGTTGCTATTAACCTTGATCACCTGAATGAGGTAATGTTTGTCAGATTTCTCCACTGTAAAATTACTTTTTCCCTATCTTTCCCTATTATCCTGTTCAGAAGAACTTTACTACACAGCCCCTTCTTGAGGAATGGGGAGTTTTGCTGCCCCTCCTTGAGGGAAGAGTACATAGATTATTTGTAGTTCTTCTGCACGGAAGATTTGTCTATTCATTCATTCATTCATTCATTCATTCAATCCATTCCTTACTTATATCAGTACAGATTCACAACTATTTCTTTTATACTTTGGGCTATAATTCAATACTATTTAATTGTTGTTGCTTACATTGTTTCATCTTTGGGAACTCTTTCAGTTGGCTCCTGTGTCTTTTTGTCATACCGTTATCATTGTGTGTGGTGTTTTTTTTTTAGCAGATCTTTGCATTTTGGCACTGTAAGTTACTCCCAGTTTCTTTCTTTCTTATTCTTTTTTAAAATTGTTAAATATATTGGGGTGACATTGGTTGGTAAAAATTACATAGTTTCCAGGTGTACAATCTGTATTACATCATCTATGTATTGCATTCTGTGATCACCACCCAGAGTCAATTATCAAATATATGGTGATGGAAAGGGTAACACTAGTTTCTAAGTTCATTTTGTAACTTCTTGCTCCAGTCCTAAACTCAGCCATTTCTTGAGAATGATAGTAGAAAAGATCTGGGCACTAGTTGTGCTCATTGTTACTGACTTTTTAAAGCTTCTAGGTCCTCTCAGCTGAGAGGACAAAGGAATACATGTGTGCATACTAATCTATGAATATTTCTATATCTGTCTATATAACTATGTTTATATATTTCTATATATATTCATGTGTTAAGGTAGGTATGTGTTTATACTGATAACTTCAACTCTAATGTATTATTTCGTGAATCATTCTAGACACCCCCCACCCCTTGATTATCTGTAATCTCTTACTCCAATAGTGAGATCCCTAGCCCCCATCACTTGATTCTATGTAATTTACTTAATCCATTTACTTATTTGTTCAATTCCTGTATATATTATAGTGGTTTTAGAATTGTTCACCAGAAATCTCATGGGAAACAATTTTATCAACTAGAGTACAGTGCTATTGTGCAATTTTTTTGCCTTTAATCATATAGAATCTACTCTTTTTCAGTTACTCAACCAGCATATTTTCCCCTGCTCCCTTTATATTTGTTTACATATTTATAATATAGTTATGTTATTGTATATTTATTGTATATATTAAGGTTCACTTTGTACTGTAAAGTTCATTGGGTTTTGACATATACATAATGTCATGTATCCATCACTACAGTATCATACAGAATACCTCTACCATGCTAAAACAAAACAAAACAAAACACTCTGTATTTCACCTATTGAACCCTTTTCCAAGCCCCTGACTTTTTGGCAACTAATTCTCTGTCTACTATTTCTATAGTTCAATGTTATGTAAATGGAATCATACTGTACGTAGCCTTTCCAGAATGGCTTCTTTCACTTAGTAATATATACTTAAGACATGCCCTCATGTCTTTGCTTGGCTTGATAGCTAATTTCTTTAATAATTGCATAGTAGCTCATATTATACCACTGAATAATTGAACCACAATTTATTTATTCTCCTATTGAAGGACATCTTGGTTGCTTCTAGTTTTAGGCAATTTGAATAAAGTTGATATAAGCATTCATGTAAAGGTTTTTCTGTGGATATAAGTTTTCAGATCATTTGGGAATATGATTATCTAGCACACATAGGAGTTAGATTACTGTATTGTAATGATAAGATTATGTTTAGTTTTGTAAGAAACTACCAAACTGTCTTTAAAAGTGGCTGTAACATTTTTAATTCCCACTAGCAATGAAAGAATATTCCTGTTGCTCCAGTCCTCACCCAAAATTGATTTTGTTTTTGGATTTCAACCATTCACAGAGCTATGTAATGGTATTTTATTGTTGTTTTAGCTTTCATTTTCCTAATGACATGTGATGTTGAGCATCTTTCCATATGCTTATTTGCCATCTGTATATCTTCTTTGGTGAGCTGTTCAGAATTTGTGCTCATTTTTTAATTGGACATTTCCCCGCCCCCTTATTTTGAAGATTTTTTTTGTGGGCCTCAGCTTGTTATTTTTCTGTTTTCTTATCTTTGCATGAGGCAATGTCAACCAGGCCTGACATTCATATTCCAACACAAATGTAGGATTCCCTTGGCGCCCACTACTATTCTGCTAGGGCTCAGAGGAATCTCTTCAGTTTTTAGAGGGCATATGATTTCACACCTGCTAGTTATTTACCTACTGTGGATTTGCTGGGCTGGAAAAGAACCTGTTCCTGCTTCTTCTGCCTGATTCTGTGATATGTGAAAGAAATTACTTCTGGTAATTTCAATCCATCTGTAGTGTTTTCCCCTTACTAAATTTTATGTATGAAAAACTTCCAGAATCTACCATTCCCATGTTTCTTTTCTGACTTTTATGCTCCTTCCTCTTATAGCCAGCACATCTGAAGTGCAGTCGATGCACCTGGCCTAAGTTTTACTTCTAGCTGCACTGAATTACTTGGAACTGTAGTCTATAAAACAGATTTTTAAGAAGTTACTGATGCATGAGATGGAGAATGTTGTAGTGATTGCTTTAGAAAAAAGGTATCCCAGTTACAAATATGACTGCCAGATTCCATAAATATCCCACATCTCCAAGGGCAGCAACACAATGGAATATAGAGATAAATCTCACTAAGTATAACAGATCCTGTTATTAATCTCTTAAAATAAGCCTGGCACTTTGTTAAGCACTTTATATACATTACGATATTTAATTCTGAATGCAAGCCTCTGAGATGGGAATAATCCTCCTCAATTTACAGGTAAGGAAATATACAACTTACGGATGTTGTTGAGGACACACTGTTAGTAGTAACAGAGTTGAGATCCAAACTCAGAATGGTCTGACTCCAAACTGCCAACCAACATTTTCTTTCTTCTTTTCAAGTTTACATTTGTGCTTCGCTCCCTGACATTTCTCCTTAGATTCTGGAAGATGATGATTAATATTCATATTTCCAGTTCTGTGATTATCTTGTATTTTAATGATTAAGAAATTTGAGTTGTGTGAACTATGAGTTGCTCACTAGCTGCCATCTTCATCCATTTCCACAATTGACATTTGAAAAATGAAGTTATAAAAACAGGCTTCAGCATCTAAATTACAACCCACATTTCTGAGTTGCAAAGCTCCTCATTGCTATGTTTTATTTCAATAAATGAAGATACTGTAAATATATTTTCAATTGATATAGCATCTTTCATTTGAAAACTTTATTATCTCTATGCCCTTCATAAATCATCAAAGTATATTGAGGATCAGGAGGATTACTTAATAAATGACTCATGTAATTTCAAGTTAAAAATGTTGAATTCTCTGATATTTTAAAATCTTTTTATGATTATCAGTAGAAAACAAACAAACAAACAAACAAACTAGTGATTATTTTCCAAAATAGGAATGAGGCTGAAATATCTTGGATACTTTTAGGTGCCTCCTCTTTTTTCCTGTCTTCAGTCCTAAATTTTTTAAACTAAGTTTGTTTGTTTTTTTAATTAATAAATCTGTGTGCTTAGTTATATCACTTGAGACAAATACAGCATTGACTTCATCCAACATAACTTTTTATGTTATTTCTATTGTTTTTATTCTGGTATAAGACTTGTCTTCTCATACTTTAATCATTGTAATAATCACCTAACAGGTAGGTGTACCTATCTCTGGTGTCTTTTCCTCTTCTTCAAAACATATAAATGTGCTGTATTGTTCTGTTAATTGTATTAATCACATCTCCCAGGGGTAGGCGTCTCTTCCACTTTCAAAAGAGTAAACTCCGATCTAGTCTCATATCCCATGGATAAGGCTTATTATTTGAAGTAAAAATAGCCCTGGATTGGAATCCTATGTATTCCATTGATTAAACATGAGCAAACTACTTAATCCAGTTAAATTTTAGTTTCTTATTTATTTATTTACTTATTTATTTATTTAAGATTTATTTTACTGTTTTTGACAGAGAGAGAGAGAGAGACAGAGATAGAGAGAAGGGGAAGGGCCCAGAGTAATCTCCATAGTTGTATGGCATCAGTTTTCGACATGTTTTCATTCCACACAGGTGGGCGGGGGCTGCACAGGGCAAGATCCTGGCTGGGGTCTCCCGCATGGGAGGCACACCCTTCTTCGAGCCAGGGGCCAAACCAGGGGGCAAGAACTGAACTGGGGGCTTCCTGCATGGGAAGAACACCCCAGTTCAGCATATGGGTCCACACGGGCCAGGGCCGGAATTTGATCCTCAGTCCTCAGAGCTGCAAAGCAAATGCTTAACCCACTGAGCCATCCCAGCTTCCCTGAGTTTCTTATTTTTTGAGAAGGGAACCCGGAAAAGTTTTCATAAAATTAAAGGAGATAAAGCATGACAATAAATATTAGTTTTCATTTCCTTATTCATAACTAGACCCCTAGAGAACTTTATATCATTGTTTTCTAAACTACTAGGAAAATGGTAGGTATGTTATCTACCATTTTGGAAACAAGTTTTTTCTTTCCCTGGTTTTGTACATTTTATTACTATTATTATTTTTGATGACTGTAATATACTTCCTTTCATACTTTCATCTGCCAAAGCTATTGGTTCTTCCCTTGTTCAACCTAGCTGCTAACATGGAGCACCTGCATCTGATGACTCAGCCCCATCATTTCCTAAAGCTAAGATCCTGAGTAGGGCAGACCATAATGTGATACATCCCTTACCCTATTGACATATGTGTGGTAACTTGTAGGTTTGTATGATCACTAAGCCACAGACTTCTCTTAACTCCTACTGTATTTCTCCAAAATGCAATATTGGGATTCTGTATGTTTCTTTACAACACTATAGTTGTACCATGTTAGGAATGCATTCTAGCCCTGGGCTTCAGTCCACTAGATTGGGATCCTAATGCTCCCTAAATATTGAGAGCTCCCCCCAAAACTAACCCACAAGTGATATCACATCTAACTTTTGTATCTTCACTTGAGAGAATCATAATAAAGACTACCTATAAAAGTGGATCACAATTCTAATTTCTGCCATGCTTTGGGCATTATAATTTTGACTTCTGGATCCATTTCTTAGGGACAAACTTTATAACCAAGTTAATTCCCTACCTACCCAGTTCTTTCTGGTTATTCCCTTAGTGTGGGCACTGAGAATTGAGATACCATTTTGTTTTATATTCAGAAGCAATGGTAACTTATTACTGAGGCTAACTCAAGTTCTTTCTCTTCTAGAACTGCCCCCCCCCATTCATATATAACCTATGAACTCCTTCATTCAACAAATATCTATTGAGCATCTAGTATATGCCACACACTGGGGTTGGGATAAAGCAGAGAAAAAACAAAACAAAACAAGAAAACACAGGGGCTGCTGGGCTGACTCAGCAGGTTGAGTACTCATTTGCGGTCCTGAGGTCCAAGGATCGAATACTGGCCCCGGCCAATGTGACCCAGAACTAGGGTGTGCTTCCCTTGTGGGAGGCCCCCAGTTCAGTTCTCACCAGGGTGAGCCTCCTATGTGGGAGGTCCCTGGATTCAGCTCCTGCCCTGGGCATACCTCCCACATGAGAGGCCCTTGGCTCATGGGGGCGTGCCTCCCCTATGGGAGGTCCCCGGCCAGTTCCTGCCCTGCACAACCCCGCCTCCATCTGTGGAATGAAAACCATGTAGAAAACTATGGAGGGGAAGCCGGGATGGCTCAGTGGGTTAGGCGCTCACTTTGCAGCACCAGGGACCAAGGATCGAATCCCGGCCCTGGCCCGTGCGGAACCATATGCTGAACTGGGAGCTCCCCCAGTTCAGTTCTCTCTCTGTCTCTGTATCTCTCTCTCTCTCTCTCTCTCTCTCTCTCTCTGTCAAAAATAAATAAATAAATATTAAAAAAAAAAGAAAAGAAAACTATGGAGACTGCTCTGGACCTTCTCCTTTCTCCCTGTCTCTCTCTGACTCTCTGTCGAAAACAATAAAATGAAATTAAAAAAAAAGAAAACACAAAACTGTCCTCATGGAGGTTTTGTTTCAGATTGCATTTTATTAGTTATTTGCAAGTACTATAATAAAAGAACAGGAAACTTAAATTATCTTGTCCAGCCCCACGTGCAGTGTATCCATTGGTAGATTCCCAAAAGATCTGTCCATCCTACTCCTAGGACCTATGAGTATGACCTGATTTGGAAAATGGGTCTTTGCAAATTTAATTAAGTTAAGGATCTCAAGATACAGTTTTCCTGGATTACCTGCTTGGTTCCTAAGTCCAGTGAAAAGTGTCCTTATAAGGGGTGGAAGAGAAAACAGACACAGAGGAGAAGCCCACGTGAAGATGGAATCACAGATAGGAGTAATGCAACCATTAACCAAGAAATACCTGAAGCTACCAGAGCTTCCTGGAAGAGGCAATGGAAGATTGTTTTCTAGAGCCTGTGGAAGGAATGCAGTCCCTCTGACACCTTGATTTCAGACTTCTGGCCTCCAGAACTGTGACAGAATAAATTTTTGTTGTTTTTAGCCCCCAAGTGTACGATAATTTGTAAAGACAGCCAGACAAACTAATATAGCACCATATTTTGAAGTTTATTAGGGCTGGTTAAGATCTTTAGAACTTATAGTGAAAGATTACAGTCTCTCTTCTTCTGCCCCTGTGCTGCAACATGTAATTTAATTGAAAACCAATATCAAATTGAAAAACCCAAATATACATGTAGAAATTAAAATAGTTCCCCTTCAGGTTTTCTGGTCATAAAATTCTGAAGAGTTCATAAAGTATGATTTGTTCTTATTCTTATCAGTAGAACAGGAATAATAGCCACCCCACTGGGTTATTGTGGGGATAAAATGACACAACATGTGAAAACGTCTCAGACAGTGCCCATCACTTGGAGAATGTGCTCTTCTTTATTTTAGGACTGGTGATGGGGTGGTGGCAAGGGTATAATGAAGGTCTGAGTTGTACTTTGATTTGTTTCTTGGCTCTTTCTACTGATTCAGTGGTTCCAGGTCTGTGAAGTGGAGACATAAGACAATTGTTCTGATCATTTGAATTACCATAGCTCTACAGATTATTGTTTGGATATCATTCTACTGTACAACTAGTCCTTAGTGAATATCTCAGAGCACTTCAGTTTTGCACTTTTTTTTTCCCCCCATGGTCCAGACAAGGGCATTTGTGCCTTATTGGAATGTTCTAGAACCATGAGGCAAGATGTTGTTGGGTTTGAATCCCAATAAATAAATTATAAAATAACCTTTCTTGAGAGGATAAGAGGAAAATAAGCAGACCTTTCTCCTTGAGATATTTCTGGGTTTGTAACTGGTTGATTGAGTGGCTATGAGCCATGCATGGGGCCTTCGCATTTCTTCCAAATGAGAATGAAAATGACATAATTTCTTTGGAAAATTTTTCACACTGTCAATTATATCTTACCTCCTGGAGAGACTAAGCAGAGAGACTTTATTGATAATATGTAGAATAAGCATCTTAAGTGCCACTGTGTTGTCCTCAGAGCTCTAGTCACTCATAATACTTCCTCAAAACTATAAAATTGTCTCCCAAATTATATTACTCTTTTCTTAATTAAAAGAATTCTCTGACCTTTCTCAAACAGCTGCTACCTAAAAAATTTATTTTATTATAGCTAAAGTCATACTTTACCCTGGCCTTCCAAACATGCTTATTTCTATGCAAACAGGTTTTCTCATGTTCATTTGAAAATGGGGGAAATAATAACAGGGTATTTTTGGTCATAGTGCTATTTTCTGAATTGACTTCCAATTGAATTAGGTCAGACAAACCAGGACTGTGATCATTAATATTTATTCACATGTCTACCTTATCTCTAGGCAAACGTTGTACTCATTTGATATATTCCAGAAAATTCTTAGTGTTCAACTTTGTGTATTCTAAGTTAAGCAAGAGCTCAGTCTTAGAGAATTTAGCAGCTGGTATGACTATGCAATATACCTGGTTATAGCTGCCCTCTATTCTGACTGATTGGTGTCCATGTTAGATATTTGGAAGATCACCTTGTTGAGTAGTTATACTTTAATACTAATATGTGAAACAAGTGGCTGTAGAAGTACATGCCCTGTTTAGAAAATACCACAGTGTTTAGAAAACATTTTACTTTGTATAATGCAGTGAGTCAAATCTCAGGCTTTGGAAGGCATGAGAAAACTGATGAGCAGTATTATGTCATAATCAACTTAACGTTTGTTTCTCCACTTAGTTTACATGGTAGTTAACGGGGGGGGGGGGGATCTGCCATGAGCCCTGAGCATCTCTGCACATTCCTGCTGGGTATGATAAGAATGCAAGGCTCTTATTAGACCACTTTTTACTTGACCATTTATCAGAGTTGTGTTTTCAGCAAGCAGACTCAAGAGATCAGGTACATCTCCAAAAGGAAGGCCAGGCTTGCTTCCACTTACTACAAAAGTGATGAATCCCCAACCTTAGTGTTTCTGTCCTTTAAATGTAACCTATTTATTTGCAGACATTCATCATGAGACCTTTGTTTTGCTCCAAGAAACTTGGAAAACATGGAGACCTGAAGCAAAAGACTGAAGGTCTGGCCACTGCTTCTGCTATGAGTAACAAAGTCCTTTGTTTATGACCCAGCGGTCTCATGTTTTTTGTCACCGTCCATGGAATAGTAACAGGCTTATTTGTAGTCTGTAAGGAGGGTAAAATTTCAAAACCCTACACAGTTTCTGACAGTTCAAATATATATTTCTATTTATACCCATAAAATAGATATATTTTTTCAAAAATTAGTGATCATGATCAGTATAGAATCATAGTTTTTAGTTCTGACTATACTAGTAAATAAATAATGAAAAAAATATTATTCTCTAGGACTCTGTTTCTTCATCTGTAAAATGAGGGGTATTCATCTAGATCAGTGGTTTTTCAACTGTGCTCTGTGGAACCCATGGCACTCATTTCAAGAGCCCTCTCCTTAGCCCCTGTTTGGTGTTGTTGTGTATGGTTGATGGTGTTGTGTACGGTTGGTGTTGTTGTGTACAGTTGGAGACCGTGATACTGTCATGTCTCCTACACTCAGCAGGTCTACCAGCTGCACTATAGTTACTGTTCCTGGTTAGTACTCTTTCACATTTCCCTTAGCTTCTATTTCCCTTGTAGATTAAAGTGGTTTTATTATGATCTTTTTCTAATAAATTCCTAAGTGTTGGGGGTATAAATGCTCATGAAACTTGCTTAGAGTAAAGACCTGATACAGAAAAGAACAAAAAGAAAAAAAGAGAGGTCCCTGAGGAGAATGTATATCTAATTATCAATAAACAACTGTCTGGAAATAAAATTAAACATGAATAATAATGGTTATTTCTAGTTATTGATTTCTATTTTACTATTTATACGTCTTTATATTTTAATTTGTCCATAATAATCATGAATTACTTTTATAATTGGAAAAAACTTTATTAAACAAAACTTAAAAAATGAGAAAGAAGGAAAGATATATCAAGGTCAAAGTGTAAAAGAGCATGTTAAGAAATGTTATGATTAAAGAGACAATGGGAATTTTTAAGACACTGGTGATTTTTAAGCAAGATAGTAACATATTATACCTGATCAGAGAGAGTTTTAGATAAGAATTTTTAGTGATTCTGCTGGTGTGTGGGGAAGCCTTTCACTAGATGGAATAGTGGATTTAAACAGAGGTCTTTTCTTTCAAATCCCAATGTAACAGAAGTGTAGACCCTCTGACAGTACATGCTAAATATTTTCACTTAGGTGAGCACTTCCTCTTATTCAAGTGAACTGTTAGTTTCTTCATCAAAATCAATGGAATTCAGATAGAGAGCTTGTTGAATTTGCCAGCCAGCTTCCACTGCCTATGAATTTCTGGTAATCTAAAGGTTTCTGAATTGAGCAGCTTTCTTTCTAAAGACTGAGTTTGATTTCTTATGATTGGTTGTACTCATTTGCAGTGGCATACTATTTACTATACTGCAATGAGAAATTATGCAAAACGTGGTATATTTTATTTATTATTATTATTATTTTGCTAGATACATATGTTGGCATTTGGGACTTCATGTGATTTTGAAATAATTACCGAGAGAATATTTTTTTTAAAGATTTATTTTATTGTTTTTGACAGAG
Source organism: Craseonycteris thonglongyai (assembly GCA_004027555.1). Lineage (NCBI taxonomy): Eukaryota > Metazoa > Chordata > Mammalia > Chiroptera > Craseonycteridae > Craseonycteris > Craseonycteris thonglongyai. The sequence continues at coordinate 14,834 of PVKE010010958.1, forward strand.
AGTGAGACAGAGAGAGATACAGAGATAGAGAGAAGGGGGAGGGCCCAGAACAGTCTCCATAGTTGCATATCATTGGCTTTTCCACATAGTTTTATTCCACAGGTGGGCGCGGGGCTGCACAGGACAGGAACTGGGCCGGGGTCGCATCCTGGTGAGAACTGAACTGGGGGCACTCCCCAGCTCAGCATATGGGTTCGCATGGGCCAGGCCGGGGCCAGGATTCGATCCTCAGTCCCCAGGGCTGCAAAGTGAGCGCTTAACCCACTGAGCCAATGAGAGAATTTAAGCAAAAAGAATATAAAGGAGCTTCATCAAGAAGTGTTCAAAGGCACATTAATTAATGTGACTCTTAATACCAGAACATGAAGGAATCATGAATCAGACTAAGAGGTGCCTATTAGTTCTTTTTTATTTCTTTAGGCATGAGATGTAGAAAATTTAAGGTATATGCTAAGGTAGTATGTTCTTGACAACACCATGAAACTGAATCACCAAGTTTCTCTGAGGGTGTCATTGGCTTCTCTTTTTGGGGGTTTAAAGCACACAACTATGTTGTGCAGTTCTTAACTGTTCTGCATTTTCAACAAGCATTGTCCAAAAGGAATTTCCCATCTGTTCCTCGCATATCCTGTGTTGTCATCTTAACTAAAACGTGAAATGATTTAAGCTTTATGATTGTTACTGTTTTCAATGGATCGGCTGCCCAGCACTTCCAGGGACAATGCCAGGTGCGTAAGGAGGTTATCTATCTATGCAAATTACAGCGAAAAGTTGAGCAATAATCTGGTGTATTTGATCATTACAGACAACCAGTCTCTAATTCAGATACAGATAGTATAAAGTTATTTTTATTGTCCATAGCAATTTGGCAAATTGCTTCAGCTCCTTCACTTGATTTATGTAATGCCAGAATTAGCCTAAGTGATTGACTTAATCACCAAATTCATAAGAAACTGAGGAATGAACCCTAATGCCGATTTGAAAATTTACAATCAGAACCACAGTGCCAGTAGATTCTCTCTTGGTTGGAAGATCTATATGTGAAACCAAACACTATAATCAGAACATTTGCTTATGATAACATACTTAGCAAGGGCAGACAGTTATTTTAATCAATAGTACTCTCAGCTATGGAAATAAAACTGCCGGATTTTGAACCCAGAAAACATGACTACAAAACTATATAGCTGTTCATTAGCATGTTGTCTGTAACATTTTTTTCTTCATTTGTTTTAGTCTTGCTTTCAGAATTCTGTTTCATACATCTTAACTGACTTGAGTGTTTACTAAGTCTGCATCCCAGATTTGCACATTTTTACAAAATCTGAATTGTGTCTTCAAATGCCAATCCTATTCTTTGGGAATTTTCCATGTTTCGATTCTCAGGCATTAAGACCGTTTGTGAGTTCTGGTGAGGTCTCTTTACTTTGGACCTAGACACTAATAACAGATGGCCTGAGGGTTTCTGAGCACAGTCAATACTACAGAAGTTCAATTACAAGAGAAATAAATGTGGGCTGAGATATGGAAGACTAATGATATGATCTGGACCTAAAAATTGGCATTCTGAAATATAGAAGAGCTCTGAAAACTCTGGCCATATTCATTTGCCTGGATGAAAAGTTATTGCTACAGAGAAATCCAGATAAAGTTGGAAATAAACTTTCGGGCCAAATACTTAAATGCCAGGGTAATAAGTATGGGTGTTTTTTTTAGCAGGTATTGGGGACCCCTGAGAGTTTCAGTTTCAAGGAATGACATGACCAGTCCAAGGCTTGAAAAAAATAAATCTAACATCGTTTTGTAGAAGGGAGGGGTGGAGAATAAATACAGAGTGCAGGTAGGAGACTATAATGGTATTCCAGATGGAAGTGAAACCGAAATGGGCCCAAAGTGAAGTGGTAGAAACTGTATTCAATTTTTATTACTGCTATAACTAATTAGCACAGTGGATCAACAAACCAAAATTTAGTTTCTTACAATTTTGGAGATCAAAAGTGTAACATAAAGATCCTAGCAAGGCTAGGCTGTATTCCTTCTGGAAACTTCAGGGTGGAAATCTGTTTTCTTGTTATTTTCAGTTTCAAGAAGCCATCTGCATTCCTTGGCTGGTAGCCTCTTCATCTTCAAAGCATGTCATTCTAACCTCTGCTTCCTTTGTCCTATCCACTCCTTTTGCCTTTGATTTTCCTGCCACCATCATTTATAAGGACCCTTTGCCTTGGGACTACATTAAACCTACTTGGATAATCCAGGATCATCTTTCCATCTCAAGATCCTTAACTTAATCACCTCTGCAAAGTCTTTTATAGCATATGAAGTAACATATTCATAGGTTCTGGGATTGGGGTTTGGACAGGAACATTGTTTAGCCTACTACAGAGACACAGTGACATTCAAGCCTGGCTGCTATCTCGAAGCCAACAGTGAGCTACAAAGGAGCATGATTACTTATATCCAAAACATATCCTGCTTTTTGCTTTGTTGCTGCTTGTAATTCTATTTTAATTTTAATTTTTTGGCCTTGAATGCCATGCCTCAATATATTGTTTTTAAAGATTCACTATCCTGCCTTTGACAGAGAGAGACAGAGAGAAGGGGGAGAGCTCAGAATAGCCTCCACAGTTGCATGCCATTAGTTCTCAACAGGGCCCCACTCCACACAGGTGTAGGGGGGGGCAGTTGAGGGTGGGAACCGGGCTTTGGACCTCCAGCATGGGAGGCACGCTCCGGAGAACCCAGGGCTGAACCAGGGGCTTCCCACATGGGAAGCTTGCCCCGGCAAGAACCGAACTGGGTTCACACCCTAGTTTAGCACATGGGTTCACAAGGGCGGAGGCTGGGACTCGATCCTCAGACCCCAGGGCTGCAAAGCAAGCACTCAACCCACTGAGCCATCTCAGCTTCCCCAACCATGCCTCAATATTGATAGTCTCAAATACAAGCTCAAATGCTTTCATTTTCTAGAATGTTTCTGCTAGTATTTACCTTTCTTTCATTTGACCCATGAACTAAGGAAGAATTCTCTGGGTTTGTTTGTTTTTTGTTTTATTCTTACATTTGTATTTTATATCACTCCTGGTTTTTGTTTTTGTTTTAGCAAAAGTCTTTAATTTTGAAATAATTTGGGGCTTGCAAAAAAATTGTAAAAATAGTACAAAATTTTTGTTCACTATTCACTCAGCTTCCCCAAATTGTAGCAACTTAAATAGCCATAGCGTAATGATCAGAACCAGACAATTAACATTAAAACAATATCATTAATCTACAAACTTTATTGAAATTCCAACAATTGTCCTACCAATGTCTTTATCTGGAATGCTTTTTTAATTTTCTGTAGTCAGAGACAGATCTCCTTAATCTTTGTTTCTCATGATCTTGACACTTGTGCAGAGTCTGGACAGTTATTGGTAGAATGTTCCTTTTTATGGCTTTGTCTGATGTTCTCTCATGATTTGATTCAGGTTGTATATTTAGGGCAAGAATATCACAAAGATGATACACCCTTCTCAGTACATCATATCAAGAGGTAAATGATGTTGGTATGTCATTAATGATGATGCTTAATCACTAGTTTCAGATGGTGTCTGCTAGATCTCCTCTTGTTCTTAACAACTTTAGCCTTGTATCTATTATATATATATTTTTAGAACTGGAGAATATCAAGGAAATAATTTTTCATTAATATAAAAGGTAACAATATCAGGTAATATGCACTAAGGACTTATTTTGTGTGGAGAACTGCATATATGAGTTTACATACTCCTCAAAATACCTATCTAAACACTTTTTTCAACTTCATTTTACCTTTTGGGAGAGGACATTCCTGGTTGCTAAGTGACTGCCTTAGAGAGGGAATACAACTTGCTCTTTTTATATGGCACACAGAGCTTAGAACAGGAACAGTAAATATTTGTTAAATTGACTTAAATTGAAATTAAATGGAAGGCACAGTGCTAAGATTGTGTAATTATATATGTCAATAGGAGAAGGAATCATGGGTATGCACAAAATACTGAATTTGGGGAAGGGGAGTACATAAAGGTGGTGATTTATTTTCAAAGGAGTGAAGCTGAGAAAGAAGATGAATTTTTTGTTGTCCAGAGTGGGTTAAGAGCAAAGATTTGAGAAACACTCACATTTGGGGAGTATTTGGTAATAAAGAAAGGGGGAATAAAGTATAAACAAGGTAAAAAAAAAAGATTATATATATATATTAGTTATAGCTAGTAAATTTTCAAATCTGGGAGGAAGACAATTAATTGATGATATGCATGTGGTCATGATTAATTTCCATTGGATATTTTGGAGAAACTGTAAAAACATTATAAAATGTTGTTATAAATGTTTTAAAATTTTAGCCAACACTCTATTATCCATAGTAACGGAGAGAAAAATGTCAAGATAAGTCAGAAGAATGAATAACTCAGAACACATACAATTGACTATAAAGCATATTGTATATGATTTCTGAGGCAACACATTTTCTTTTCAATGTGGCTAAATTTATATGAAGAATAGCTCTTATTTCTTGCTACAAACCTGAGTGGTAGAAGTAAAAGAGAACCGGAATTTCAAAAGTGGTCACATGTTTACACTTGTGAGCTTATTATAAATATAAGACTATTTCACATTGTTCTAAATGTAAACACTTTCTGGCTTTATCTAGCTTCAGTTTTTACAACATGGAAAATCAAATCACTGGACCAGAACTTAGATACAGTTTCTATTTTTTGCATTACCAGTAACAAACTATGTAGTGCAGCAAAAAAATTCATTCTGGCCCTTTGTGCCTCGGTTTTCTCACCTAAAAATGAAGAGGTTGAATGGATAATCTCAATTTTTCTCTCTGGAGCTAAAACTATAGATGGTTCTATTGTTTTGGGGATGCTAGCTAAATAACTGGTTTGTATTTCCTATAGATTTTATTTACTAAATTATTTGAAACGTGTGAGCGCTTCCTTAAGAGCAGGTTTTCTAGAGAAAAATATAAGTGGAGATATTCACTGCCAGTTCTACATAATGTGGTAATTGCGGATTTAACTGTTACAAGAATAGCTTTTTATTTAAAACTAGCTTGGCATTTTTCATTTGTTTGGGATTTTCTCTGTAGTTTAGAGGATGGTTCTTGCCAATTAATTCCTGCTCCCTAAATCCCTGGATGAACTGCTTCTGTGGTGAGATTGGTCTTGGAATCCCAAGGCAGCTGGACGGGATATAGAAGCTGGAGCGCCCAGTGACCGATCTCTCAAAGAGGACAGATGGAGACTGGTGGAGGGGAAGACCCTGACAAAGGCATGAAATTAATTTGGACGGGACCCCTGGAGAGTTTAGAGAGTTAAGTAGTCTAACAGTAGGGGCTTACTTTGCAGTAAGAAGTTGTTTTTCTTTTCCAAAAGAAGAGTCCTTTAAGCTGGGAAACATTCTTTCTTTTTCCATGGCAATCTCTGTTTGGGGTCTTTATTCTTGCCTTTCCCCTCCTCAACTTTGTCTTTCTCCACCCCACCCCCCAAACCCTGCCTTCTCTCTCTCCCACTCCCTCTCTTCTTATCATGTCCATCCATGATTTAATTTGTTTACCTGGACAAGAGGAAGAAACAGAGTTTGCATACTGGTAAGAACAGAATTAAAACATTGAACTCTGCTCTATGCTTGGTGTAGGCACAAGGAACAAAAAATGACCTGTCCCTAAAACAAAAAGGAAAGTTTCTGAGATCCTTTAAAATCCAAACTAATCAGAATCCTGCTGAAGTGAGGAGGCGTGTGTGTGTGTGTGTGTGTGTGTGTGTGTGTGTGTGTGTGTTTGCGTGCACACGCTCTGACCCACAGCCCTGAGTAACTGTCATGGGCAGTCTGAAGTGGAGACAGAGTAAGGCTCTGATGAGCTCTGGTAAAGATAAATGCCAAGGTGATAGAAGGTGGGAGGAAGCACACAGGAACCCTGATGCAGCCAAGACTTATCTAAATATCACTCCCAAGGAGGAGATAACCTGAACAGAATGTATTTATCAAACAGTTCAGTTTTGATATTGCCAAGTTCGTATTCCCAGAAATAGGAATTTAGAGTGGAAGTCGTAATACATCATTTCTCACCTAAGATCTGTTCCCTATTTGTGTATAGTCCGGAGCAAACTACTTAACCTCTCTGAGTCTTGTTTCCTAAAATAAAATGGGCATTATCATGACATTCACATTTTTTTTAGGGGGGGTAGGGGAGGCACAGAAGAGATCATCTTTCTGCTAGTGCTTAGCTGTGTGACATTAGATACAACTTTGAGCTTTAAATTCTCTATCTGTAAAATGGTAATAATGATACAGAGTTTTGTGAGTATTTAATTGATAACAGAGCCTGCTATCGGACCATGTCCTCAATAAGATTCTGGTTATCTTGAATTCTGGAAAATAATAACTTAGTTTGTATTATTGGCTTTTGATACTAGTTTAAAAGCAAAGTTAACGATTTGAATTTGCTGAAAATAACAATGCATTCCAAGCAAAATAGAAGAGCATTTTATGTGGTTTGTTGTTTTTTAAATTGTCAATTGGCCATTGATACAGCTATCTCAGAATTGATATGCACAAATGATTAGCAGAAAACAGTATACAATTATATGATCTCATTGGCTAACATTATAATCAATGGTACTTTGTGGGTATTGATGGATTAGGATGGGCAGCCATTATAGTGCTGGAGCAGGGGTTCAGAGATCCCCTACTATGACATATCAGCCATTAACCCTTGAATTTCTGTACTCTAGGGTGTTTTGAGGGTCTGGAGAAAGCAGAAAGTTCTTGAAGGGACTTGGAGTAGTGACTCTTTACTAACTGGTATGAAAGTATTTTGATATTTTAAAAAGTAGAAATCTGAACCAGTGCAGACAGACCGAATATCCCTGCATATCTAGAGCCCCACAGTAATCTCATGCAATCAAACAAATAATATCCTTACTTCACCTCCCCCTGTCCCCGAAGACCTAACTCTCAACGCACTGTAATATTAATTGGCAAGTTTCTGAATGGGTTTTCAAGTCACTGAACTTTGTTTTTTGGTAATCCAACAGAATGGGGGCAGAATAAGGAACACTCTTAGATGCAACCCCAAATAGGCATGGAACAGGTGGCTTGCACTAAAAATGTACCCTACTCTTGATACTTTTTCATTAGGCAGGCATTTGAGGAGTTTATTTAGCTAGTTATACCAAGGACCTGGGGATTCTGACAGGGATCAGGATGTAAGAGAAAGAAAAGAGATTCTTTGAGGGATGGCTTACTTTGGAAAGGGCAGACTTGGTGGAACATTACATTAGAGCATTTGGACATCCATGAAGTGCTCCTGAAGTTACTAGCTGACTAGGAATTATTGAAAAAGGATTTCCAAGAAGCAGTCCTTTTTCCAGGTGACTGACCCTTTCCATATACATACCATGCTTTTGTTTATCATCAAATGCTAATATGGGCGCCAGCGTAAGAAAGAGACTGGTCAAATAGAACAGCACTGTCTGCAAGCACAGAAGAAAGAGTTGAAAGGTAGCCAAGTGTCATTTTCTGCTAATTGCAAAGGTAATTTTTAACTGACATATAACATTTAATGTCTAGGAACTTGAATTTGGAGAAAGGTCATGCTGGGAGAAAAAGAAGAAAGAGCCATATAGAATCCCAGGCATAGTTTAAATAGGGAATCTCTTGGAATATTGTTAATAACAAACATGTCAACATTAACTCCTAAACCACTAAGTTGTCCTACTTGAAGGGCAGACTTGCATGTGGAAACCTTGATCAACAAAAGACATCTGCTAGGATTATAGCTAAAGGTATCTGCTTCCAACTGAAGTCCTTAGTAAATATAGATACTAACTAGTTTAATTTTGCAACTGAGGTAAATGTCATTAATAATAATGTTTACACTTCTAAAGTTCTAGTATACTCTCCTTTTTCTTTATCCAGAATTCTTGGAAAACAGAGTATTGTGGCAAATAAAAATTTTTAAGGAATTGTCCTTAGTACTTTATAGAAAGCAAAAATAACTAAGAATTGAAATGTAATAAAATACAGTAGTCCTCCCTTATTTATGGGGGATACATTCCAAGACCTCCAGTGGATGCCTAAAACCACAGATAGTACCAAACACGGCACATATTATATTTTTCTTATACACACATACCTATTATAAAGTTTAATATATAAATTAGACAAGTGGCATATTAACAATAACTAGTAATAAAATAAAACAATGTATTGTAATTAAAGTTATTTGAATGCATTCTCTCTCTGAAAACCGTCTGATAACCAAGATGGCTACTAAGTGACTAATGGGAGAGTAGCATATACAGCATGGATATACTGACAAAAAAGATGATTTTCACCCCAGGCAGGACAAAGTGGGAATGTTAGAGACTGGCCACTCTACTCAGAATGGCGCACAATTTAATTCTTATCAGTTGTCTTTTTCTGGAAATTTCCATTTATTATTTCAGATTGCCTTTGACCACTTATAACTCAAACCATGGAAAGTGAAACTGTGGATAAGGGGAGACTACAGTATAATCAACAGTCCAGTAATTCTTTTGTGATTTAAGAAGCCCTTGAGGAACTCATATTGCCTACAGCTCATCAAGGGCACCAAATCCAGGATATTGAATATTGATCTTAGTCTGATGTCACCATAAGAATTTACAGCAGACTCTCTCTTAGGACTAAAGCAACTTGCACATTCAAGCAACTGACCAAAAATTTTGCCATTTGCTTGAGTACTGGTTAATGGAGAGTCTACTGGAACTTACATTTTTTTGACACCTACCAATCCCCATGGATGCCAGTTAACTGAGAGTCCACTATACTTGAAGAACTGATTGAGTTGATTTTTAAATGGTTTTAGTTAGAATTTTTTCAAAACTAGGATGCAAAAAGTATATAAAATAATAAAATTATATATGTTATATACATTATTTATATATTTATATATGTACATATTTTAACATTTATACTGAATAAAAAGTTAATTTTATTTTTTTCCAGAAATTTTAGTTGTGAGCTTGATAGACCTAAAAATGGCTTTCAGCGTGATTTAATAGAGAATATATTATTTTATATCTTTTGCTAGAATGAAAACAGGGAAGATGTGTTTCTCAACAGAACTCACAGAGTGTAATAAGCTGGCTCCTCAACTTCCAGTTACTGTGAATATGTTTGCTTAGAAGGAATCTGCATCCAAATAATTTTAACAAAGTTATTTTTTAAGTAGACGTATAATTTTCATATAGTGAAATGTGCAGATCTTTAGTGTTATAGTTTGATGAATTCTGACGTATTTGTACATGTTTGTAACTACCACTCTAATCAACATATAGAACATTTTTAGCACTAGAGAAATTTGCCTTATATGCTTTGCCTGTCAAGTCCTGACACTGTTTCTACTCCAAGGCAAACACCATTCTGATTCTTATTACCGTACCTTAATTTAGTATTCTGTATTCTACTACTGCATATCTGCTAGATTAAAGATGACATTCTTTGACACTCTCTCATCAAGCAGTGGGATCTTTGTTCCCTAACCTTGAATATAGGAGGATTCTTTAAGAGCTTAACTAGTAGAACAAGTGGAAGTTATGCTGTGCCAACTTTCAGGCCAGTGATAGAAGAGACTGGCAGCTGTGATGTCCTGAATGTGGGATACTCTGAGAACCCAGATGGCGTACTGTGAGTAGTAGCCCATAGAAAGATCACGTAGAAAGAAACTGAGGCCACCAGCCAATAGCCCTGGCTGAATATCCAGCCAACAGCCAACATTAATTTGCCAGGCATGTGAATGAGCTATCTTGGAAATGGTCCTTACAGTTCCAGTGGAGCTGCCCAGCTAACATTATATGGGGATGTGATATGTCATCCTCACTGATCTTTGACTGAATTGAAGATTTGTGTGGAAAATTCTTAATTTTTTCTCTTTAAGTCATTAAGTTTTGGGAAGGTCTGTTACATAACACTAGATAACTAGAATATTAATATAAACTGAATTCTGTCACATGTACTTTTAAAATCTGACTTCTTTTTTTTTAAAGATTTATTTTATCAATTTTTGACAGAGAGAAACAGAGACAGAGAGAGACAGAGAGAAGGGGGAGGGCCCAGAGCAGTTTCCATAGTTGACATTAGTTTTCTATATAGTTTCACTCCACAGGTTGGCACAGGGCCGCGCAGGGCAGGAACTGGGCCGGGAGTCTCCCACATAGGCCCCTGCAAGAACTGAACTGGGGGCACACCCCAGTTCAACATGTGGGTCCGCATGGGCCGGGGCCAGGATTTGATCCTCAGTCCTCAGGGCTTCAAAGAGAGTGCTTAACCCGCTGAGCCATCCCAGTTTTCCCAAAATCTGACTTCTTTAGCTGAACTATTTTTCTAGATATAGCCATCATTGCACATATTAGTAGTTCATTCCTTTTTATTACTGAATAGAATTCCATTAAATGAATATGCCACAATTTGTTTATCCTTTCTGACATTGAAGGAGATTTTGGTTGTTTCCAGTTTTTGCCTATTATGAATAATGTTGGTGTGAGCACTTGTACAAGTTTTGTGTGGACATATGTTTTCATATCTCCAGTAAATGCTTAGGAGTGGGATTATAGGGTCATATGGTAATTATGTGTTTATAAGAAACTGCCAAACATTTTTCTAAAGTCGGTCCACAATTTTATAGTTCCACAAGCAAGGTATGAGTTATTTTTCTACATACTTTGCTACACTTGTATTGCCAGTCCTTTAAATTTTAACCAATCTAATGGGTATTTAGTGATATATTATTGTTCTTTTAACTTACATTTTCTTGATGACTAATGATGCTAAGTACTTTTTCATGTGCTTATTGGCCATATATATTCTAACTTTGAGAAGTATCTTTGCAAATATTTTTCCTATTGGGTTGTTTGTATTTTTATTATTGATTTGCAGGAGTTATTTATATATCCTGATATCACTTGCTTTTTACTTATAGGTTTTATGTATATATTTCATTAGGATGTGTCTTACCTATTCATATTATTATTATATCTTTGAGGAGTAGAGAAATTTTATTTTACGGAACTCCAATTTATCAAGTTTTTATGACTGGTGCTATGTAAGACAAAATCCTCTCTAAGAAATTAATCTTACTCTAAGCCTTTGAAGATAGTTTTCTATGTTTTCTTTTAGAAGCTTCAGTTTATATTTTAGGTCTTTGATCCAATTTAGATTAAATTTTGTGTACACTGTGAGATAAAGGTGTTTCCTTTTTTTAGCTAGTCCTTCCAGCACCGTAATTGAAAAGAATTTCTTTCTTTATTTTATTATTTAAATACCTCTGTTGAAAAGTAGTTGATTGTTTAAGTGTTTATCTCTTTCAAGACTCTCTAATATATTTTGTTGATCTAATTTCCTAATCCTATATCTGTACCACCCAGCCTTAATGTATTCTTATAGTAAGCCTTGAAATTACATACTATCGTTCTCGTATTTTATTCTTTTTTTCAAAGTTGTTTTGCTATTATATGTTCCTTACATTTTTACAATTAGCTCATCAATTTTACAGTTAAAATAAGCTTGAATGGATTTTGATTGGGCTTGTGTTGAATCTATTGATCAATTTGGGGAGAAGCAACATGTTAACAATATAGAGTCTTCTGATCTATGAACATAGTATATCTCTCAATTTATTCAGATATTTATTTTCTTTCATTAGAATTGTTTTTTGTTTAGAGGTTTTGAGACTCTTTACATTTTTAATGATGTGATTTTAATTAATTATCCAAAATAGGTCTTATTCCTCAATGTATCAGGCACTGTTTTAGATGCTTCAAAGAGAAAGTAAGCAAATCTGTTTTCATTCTAGAATGGAAGACAGAAAACAAAACAACTAAAAAAATAGGCAATATAGCTTTGTATGGTAATACAGTCTATGAAGGAAATAATTCTTTGTTGGAATAGGGAGTAAAGAATGAGTACATTTTTGATGAAATAGTCAGGGAGCATCACTCTGAGAAAGTGGCAATTGAACAAAAGCCTAAATTTTGTTAATGAGCAAGTCATAATGAATATTTGATAAAAGAACTTTCTAGGCAGAAGATCCAGAGGCAGAAATAAGTTTGGTATATTTCAACAATATCAAGAAGAGTTGATGGTAATTTTGCAATATGATTTTGAGATACTTTCACCTAAGGGGTTCTATTTTCTCAAGGAATAAGAATTGAGATAATCATTTGAGACTGTAGGAAGGAATAGACGTTAGAGAAAGAAGAATTTTTAAAAGAGTTCTTTTGAGAAGTCAGAGAGCGATATATAAGAAAAATGTAGCAGTATTGCTTGGAAACTTGGGATCTGGATCATGAATTAAAAAGTATTTTAGTAATGATTGTGTATTTTGCTACAGCCAAACTTATTTGTTAGAGAGCAGATGTAGAGAGCAGTGTGTAGTTGGATTTAACTTGCACTGATTTGTTTTTTCCTTTTCTTGGCAAAAATGTCAGCGAAAGAGATGAGGGGAAGGTAGAGAGTGCATGTGGTGGGATGATTTACAGTGATGTTTTCATGAAATCCAAGCTGAGAGAAGTGGGAATATAAAGAGAATAAGGGATATTTAAGAATTGTGCCAATGGACTCAAATCTTTGCAGTTGAGATACTAAAATATATTATCTGGAAAGATAGAAATTGGTAGACAGTTATACTGTTTAAATGAAGATTTTGAAAGTGCTGCAGTAAGTAAATTTAGTTATTAATGAAAATTTCTAAGATATAACCTTGGGATTGAATTGATGATGTGGAGAGGAAAAAATAAATTGTTAGACATAAGAAAATCAGTGGAACAGAGGCCAGGGTGTTGAATGGATATCAACACGAATATTGATCTTACTAAGAATAATGAGAGAAGTAATGGTGAATTGTGTAACAAATGAGAGAGGGATGCAAAGTTACTGGTGAGTATAGTTTCACCATCTATACCACTATAGAATGGTACCTGGGAGTACAATCTGATGGACTGTGCTTCAAAGATCTTGGTATTTTTATGGGAGAAGGGAAGAAAATTTTTTTTCTAGAAGCAGTAGTGGGTATCAGAGATACCAATTTTATCTCTAGGCCTGTAGTGCCACATGGAAGATGAAAGAAAAAAAAATAGCCACTTAGGGCTAGAGAGGAGGCAACATATTCAGGGAATGGCTACATTTCTGTTACATGAAAAAGTTGAAATTAATATCTAGAGAAGAATTAGAAGAATGATTTTTAGGCAGTACAGTGTAACATTTTGGGAGGTCAAAGAATTTTGGGGTTAGGGAATAGACAAAGCTGTAAAGGGAGAAATGTGAATGATAAAGATATGAAAATTTTGAACTTCTAGGGGTGCCTCAGGTAAACAAAGTTGTGAGGTATTATGGGTTTTCTTCAAATGCTCTTTTAAGAGGAAGTGTGTGTAACCCATAGCTTCTTCTCAGGATTAATATTTTAGGACATTTGTGCTGGTGAGACACAAGTAGTGTTGAAGCTGAGTGAGGTACAGTTTGACTGGGAACACTTGAAGCTCTGTAGACCTTTCTTATATTTATGAGATGCATGTGAATGAAGCTGAATCTCATGGGCCTCATACACTGGTTGGTGAACGTAAAAAAGACATAAAACCATGAGTTTGTATTGATTGAAATGTGATTCATCACTTCTGAAAGGAGAGGCTCGGCATGTATAAACTTGAAGCAACTTGAGACACATAATTGGTTAATTGTTAGGATGTGTTTGTCTTTCTTTTTAATTATTCTAAGTACTTAAATACCATTGAAAATGGCGTAAAAGGCCAATGTAGTAATCTTATAAACATGAAACTGACATTAAATATTTATATATAAATATATTTTATATGTAATTAATATATTATTAATACATATTTCATTAAAGTACATTATATCTTCACATATGCCACTCCTATTTTTTCCAGCATAATTTCTCATGCACCTATGAAAAATAATAGTTCACAAAGATTTTGAAAATATACTCTATGTGCTTATGTTTGTTTAAAATGTGTTTCTTCAAATGCTTGAGCATAGTATTAATCTGAGAAACACCTTTTTGATCCACATTAACTTTCTATTTTTCCCTTGTTAGCTTGAGAGATTCAATAATAAAAAGTGGAAGAATGTCTATGTTGAAGACAGAGGAAAATCTGTATTTATTATTAATGTTCTGTTTTAGGATATAAAATTGATGTGCCTTACACTTGGGTAAATGAAAGAATGTTTCATATATGATCGTATCCTGGAAAGCAGTCATCTCCCTGTTTTGTTCTCTCCTACTTCCCCACTTAATGGGTGAATTATTTTGTTCTTATAGGTTATATACCATTATCTTTCCACAGCTGCCCTGCAAATTTCATTCTCTGCATAAAACCCCTTTCTCTCTGCTTAGCAGCTTCACTCTACCTGACACCCAGATATATCAACTTAGATGTTTGTTTTTTTTTTTGCAAGTTAAACATGGAAAAGACAAAAATAGAATAACTCATTAATTGATGTAAGAAAAACATGTCAGGGTAAGAGAATGAAGTTTTGTTATAAGGGCAAGCACTGTGTTGATTTTTAGTAAGTTGACCCAAGATCATCCTTCATTAAATAGCTGTAATGTAGGTCACAGTTTGGATCATGCAAATATTATGAAATACTTATTTGACTTATAAATTTATTATTAATGAATGATAATATTAGTAATAAACTTGAACTAGTCTCAGCTGCTTCGTTTGGCAATGTAATGCTAGTAGACTCCATGTTCAGATAAATGGGAAAAAAAGCAATAAAAACAATTTGCCAAAGGGCCTATTTTCCACTTGATATGACGGTTTTCTTAATTTGGTTTCTATGCCTTTAATCATTTTCTCGGTTATTGCAACAGTTTCTGGTTCTGGAAGTAAACAAGGTTACATGTAGAATTGTAATTAAATTTTTCCTCAAGTTCAGTCATCAAATAGTTGGGTTTAGAAGTAAAAGCAAATGTTTAGTGATATAGCAAGTGGGTGTCTTCTTAATTTATTCAGAATAATGCAATAAACCTGGCCTGGAAAATCTGAAATGGGGGAAAGAATTGTAGCCTTACTAAAAGTAGGTCTCACAGGTGAGTAAATATAGTAGAAAATGCATTTTCATTTGAGTGGTATCTGGGGTTATTTTTTGAGATACTAATTTATTATTTTTTCTCTGTATTTTTATCTTCTCTTGCTCAATTCCTAGAAGATAGTAAAGACTGAGTGCTCCCTTGTTTCTAGTAAGGATTGTGTGGTAGGATGAAGGAAGAATTTCTTACAGACTATGAAGCGTGATAAAGAGACTAAAAACAATAGGTAGCCAGTTTGGACAATGGGAAGCTCAGTGGCTGTTAACCATAGTGGCTGTGAGAGTGGAGGGGTCTTCCTAATGCTTTTATTCTTGGTAAGATCCTTGGAAGGGCACCTGAGTAAGGGAATTCTCCAAATATTTGAGTTTAAATTTCCTACCAGTTTGGCAGGAGGGAACTTGTACATGGAATTAACTGTTTGTTTGTTGTAATTATTATCTCTCTCTCTCTTTTTTTTTTTTATCAGAGGGCACCAAATAGGACTAATCATAATCTTTGGTTCATGACATACTGCCACCATTGCTTATTTATGGCAACAATTTATTTCATTTATTTAATTTTATGTGTTCATTAACAATATGATGAAATTATATGAATCCATTGCCCAATTAAAGAACTGGAATCTAATATACACCTAATGTGCTCTTCTTCCTTATTCCATTCTTTTGTCTGCCCTTATAGTAGTCATGTTGGCTTTTATGTTTATCTTTACCCTGCCTTAAAAATAAATTATTACATGCATTATTGTCCTAAAAATAATGCTTCTTTTTAAATATTATAAAAAGTGTGTCATAATATATGTATATTACAGGACTGCTTCTTTCAGTCATCATTATCATAATAAGATTCATCCATGTGTTATGTGTATCTTGGTTCATTGTTACTGATATTTAATATTTCTATGATTATGCTACAGTTTATTCAAACTCTTCAATGGGTACCTGTATTATTCCAAGATTTGTGATATAATTAAAAGTGCTGCTAGGTGTTTTCTGATACACATTTGCTAAATTTCTCTTGGGTAAATATCTTGGAGTGGAGTTGCTGGTTTAGTGAGTGTGCAAATATTCACCTGTCTAACATAATGCTCAATTGTTTTCCATAGTGGTTATTCCAAGGTACATCCCATCAGCAATGTGTGAGAAACCATTAACATACAATATTCATAATATTTGATATTGTCAACTTTTTAGTTTTTGCCCAATTAATGAATATAAAATAACTTTTATTTTATTTTTTACATGTCTTTGATTACTAGTTAGATGGAACCTCATTTTATACGCTTTTTAGTAATACACGTTTTCTCTTATATGAAATGCCTATTTAGGTCTTTGCTCATTTCTTATTATTTTTATATTTATGTTATTCATTTATAGGAGTTCTTACTTAAAAATAATGACAAATTTTTATCTTTTCATTCTTTTTAAAGTTTTTGTGATGGTTTAAAAAGTCATTTTTTACTATAAGGTCAGAAAAATATTCATTTATATTTTTCACATGAAGTTTTAAACTTTTCAATTTCAGCAACACATCACCACATTGCATAGGAGTTCCTAACTAGATCTATAGACAAATGAATGAATTAAAAGTCATAAGAGTAGGAAAAAATAACCCTGTCATTTTCAGATGATATGAATGCCTACTTGAAATCCCCCAAAATTGTGCAAACAAACTATAATAATAGGGGAGTTGAGCAAGGTAGCTGAGTATAAGAGCAATACAAAAAGTTATTACACTTCTGTAAACTAGGAACAAATAGAAGAATAACAACTAAAAAAGACACCACTTACAATAGCAATTAAAAATATAAAGTATAATATTTAGGGATAAATCTAAACATAGATTGCAAAACCTGTATATATATAACTATAAAACATTTTTGAAAGGTATTTTAGAAGACAAACTAGTAAAGAAGTATTCTATGTTTATCATGGGAAGATGTCATAAAGGCCTTAATTGTTCCTACATAAATTTATAGATTTAATATAACTCCAGTCAAAATCCCAAAAGTATTCCTCATATAACTCAATAAAATTTCAAAAAAATACCCATAATACTTCTTTAAAAGATAAAAACATAATGAAAGACTTGCTTTTCCAGATATACAGGTTTATGGAGCTATATTAATTAAGATGTGTTATTCACATGGGGGAGATAAATTAATGCATGAAATAGAACACGAGTTCCACAAAATACTATGTATGTATAGGAATTTTATATTTGATATAGGTGGCATAGAAAATCACTTGAGAAAGGAGTTTTTGTAGTTACAGCTTAAAATTTTGGTTATCTATATAGAAAAAAGCATGTAAATTATTCTCGGTCCCCGGCGCTGCAAAGTGAGCGCTCAACCCACTGAGCCATCCCGGCTTCCCCTAAATTAATCTCTATGACACATCCTACATGAAACAACTCTCCATACGTTAAGGATTTAAATGGCATAGGCAAAAACTTATAACTTTCAGTAAAGTTAATTTGTTTTAGAGAAAATAAAATGACATGGCATATCTGCATATCCAAATTTGCAGTAACATATTCATACCTAGTTTACTTTAAAATTGTGCCCATATTTACTACAGGACAAGATTCTAGAGAAACCTTTGAATAAAAAAATATATTGTTTCTTGGAAGCTGGGATGGCTCAGTGGGTTAAGCGCTCACTTTGCAGCGCCGGAGACCGAGGATTGAATCCCTACCCCGGCCTGTGCAGACCCATATGCTGAACTGGGGAGTGCCCCCAGTTCGGTTCTCACCAGGGTGAGGCCCTGGCCCAATTCTGGCCCTGTGTAGCCCTGCGCCCACCTATGGAATGAAACTATGTGGAAAAACCGATGATGTGCAACTATGGGGACTGCTCTGGGCCCTCCCCTTCTCTCTGTCTCTGTCTGTATCTCTCTCTCTTTGTCAAAAACAATTAAAAAAAAATCTTAAAAAAATACATTGTTTCTGTTTTGTTTTGTTTTTCTTAAATAAAATAATACCCACCTTTTTCTTTGTATTGTTCTCCCTTTTCCAATTCTTTTGATTGCCAGAGGAGAAAATCCTAAGTTAGGTATCAATGTCTTTCACCCCTGTAAATTCCTTTTTTTTAATAAAGAGGAAAATATATAGGGAAGTGAAATAATTTTGGACCAACAGGAAAGAAAAAGGCAGCACGTACTAAAACCTTTGAATTCTGAGTATGCATATATAGAAACAGTTTCCATGTGTGACAAATACTGTTGGTTGACTCCCTCAGAGAAACAGACACATAGATCAGTGGAACAGAACAGAGTGCCCAGAAATAAACCCTTGCTTATGTGGTCAATCTATGACAAATGAGGCAAGAATACACACAGGGGAAAACACAGTGTCTTCAAAAGTGGTGTTGGGAAAACAGGATCACTATCTTATCCTATACACACAAACTAACTCAAAATATATTAAAAACTTGAATGTAAGACCTGAAACCATAAAATTTCTAGAAGAAAACATAGGTAGTAAACTCCTTGACATTGGCCTGTCCTATGGTTTTGTATATCTGACTCTGAAGCCAAGAGAATCAAAACCCAAAAATAAATAAATGGGACCACATCAAACTAAAAAGCTTCTGCACAGCAAAGAAACCCATCAAAATGAAAAGGAGATCCTAAGAACTAAATGAATAGGGTTTTGTTGGAAGGACCAGCTAAAGAAAAAAAAAATGAAAAGGCAGTCTATTGACTGGAAGAAGATATTTGCAAATCGTGCATCTAGTAAGCAGTTAATATCCAAAAAATATAAAGAATTAATATGAGGGAATGTCGTTAAATTCACAGAATGGGGGAGGAATCACAGATAAGGGAGTATTAGTGCACACGTTTGATTGTGTAAGTTATTATTAGTATATGTGCCAAATTTCAGCCATCTGTGTTCTTTCAGTTATTGCCAAAGAAGGATGTCAAATGTGAAGAAAACCCCAAATATGGATAAAATTTTATATCATGCCATCATTAAGTTCCTCACAAAACAAGTAAAAGCACCTCAAACCTTTTTGGATGAGACTTTAGCAGTTCATAAAGACTGTTGCCCTAGGAAATCCATGATTTACAAGTGACATAGACTTTTCAAGCAAGGCAGAGAATTGAAGATCACCTCCAACCAGGATGCCTTGTTGAAGCCACTTCCTCAGACTGTCAAAAAAGTTGAAAACTTGTAGTGGAAGATGCCAGATTGAATAAAAAGTGGCTTGCAGAAACGGTGGAGTATCACCTACAACCATTTTGAATATACTTCATTAGCATCTAAGGACGTCAAAAGTTAGTGTATGATGGGTACTGAGAATTCTCATGCTGCTTCAAAAACAACAGCACATCAAGTGTTCATGATAGATTTTGGATCTCAACAGAGACAACAAAAATGAAGTTTTAAACTGGGTTGTCACTGAAGATGAAACTTGGGTTCATCGTTATGAGCGTGTCAATGCGGGAGTCCATACAATGTCATGAAAAGCACATGCCACCCCCTAAGAAGTTCAAGGTGTCACAATTGGCTGGAAAAATCATGGCTACTATTTTTGGGATACAGAGGGAATCTTACTGATAAATTAAAAAGATAAGGCTGTCACAATATGTGGAGAGTAATATTTCAGTCTGCTGAAAGAGTTGAAAGAGGGGAAGCCGGGATGGCTCAGTGGGTTAAGTGCTCACTTTGTAGCACCGGGGACTGAGGATCGAATCCCGGCCCTGGTCCGTGCGGAACCGTATGCTGAACTGGGAGCTCCCCCAGTTCAGTTCTCTCTCTGTCTCTGTATTTCTCTCTCTCTCTCTCTGTCAAAAATTAATAAAATAAATAAACTTTAAAAAAAAAAAGAGTTGAAAGAATCTGTGAAGGAGAAAAGAGGAAAATAAACCAAAAAATACTGCTTTCGCACCTGTGTGTAAGAGCGATGTTGCATTGGCTACTCTTCATGACTGTGGCTTCCAAACATTAAACACTCTCCCTACAGTCCAGACCTGGCTCTGTCTGATTGTTATTTGTTCATATATATATATATATATATATATATATAAAGAGCTTTGGGTGAAGAAATTTACAGATGAGTAAGAGGTTAAATCTGCAATCTCAGCATACTTTAAGGGCAAACACAGAAATTTTTTTATGAGGGTATAAATTATTGAAAGATCTGAAAAGCATATTAGGGTTAAGGGTGAATATGTTAAAAAGAGAAAGTAGGGGAAGCCAGGATGGCTCAGTGGGTTAAGCGCTCACTTTACAGCGCCAGGGACCAGGGATCGAATCCCGACCCTGGCCTGTGCGGAACCATATGCTGAACTGGGAGCTCCCCCAGTTCAGTTCTCTCTCTGTCTCTGTCTCTGTATCTCTCTCTCTGTCAAAAATAAAAATAAATAAATAAAAATATATTTAAAAAAAAAAAAGAAAAAGTAATTGTTTTTATTTTACCCTTCTGCCCTTTCACTTCACGAATTTCTTGACCATCCCTCATACAACTCACCAACAATAAACAATCCAATTAAGAAATATGCAGAGGATCTGGATAGACATTTTTCCAAAGTAAACATACAGATGTTCAACAAGAACATGAAAAGATGTCCAACATCACTAATTATTAGAGAGATGTAATTCAAAACCACAATGAGATATCACTTCACACCTGTTAGAATAGCTATTATGAAAAAGACAAGAAACAAGTGTTGGAGAGGATGTAGAGAAAAGAAAACACTTTCTTGTACAGTATTGGTATAATTGTAAACTACTACATCCAGTATAGAAAACAGTATGGAGATTCCTTAAAAATCTAAGAATGGAACTACCACATGATCTAGATAATCTACTTCTGGGTATATATCCAAATAATATGAAAACACTAATTTCAAAAAGATATATACACTTTATTGTTCATTACAGCATTATTTATAATAGATCAGATACAGAAACTAAGTGTCATGTCCATCAATGGATTAATGGATAAAGAAGATGTGATACATATATACAAAGGAATACTACTTAATCATAAAAATGGTAGGCGTTTTGCCTTTGTGACAGCAACACTTGAGGGTATAGTGCTAAATGAAATAAATCATAAAGAGAAAGACAAATACTATATGATTTTACTCATTTATGCAACCTAAAAAATAAACAAAAACAAACAAAAAAAGAAAAATGAACTTGTGGATACAAAGAATAGATCAGTGGTTACCAGGAGAGAAGGAGGTTGAGGGATGGGTTAAAGGGTAAAGGGGGTCAATTGTATGGTGATGCATAATAACTTGACTTGGGGGATGATCATTTTATAGTGTATATGGATGTTGAATTATAATGTTGCTCACCTGAAACTCATATAACAAACAAACATAAATAAATAAATTTGACTACTCAGACACACAAAAGAAATAGCGTATTGAGTTTTTTAAAGAAAAATACTAGTAATGCTGTATTTGGAGCAGATACAGCTCAGACACTGGTTAATTATTCTGTTTATGTTATTTTTAATATTCAGATAACTTAAAGAAGTTTTAAAATTTTTGCTTTAAATATACAAAAATATGTGTCATTTTTATTTTCATAAAGAATTTTTAAATTTGAAAATAGCTTCTAAGTAGAATTATTTATAATTCCATTCACACAATAAAAAATAATGTATGGTCAAGAAATACATATTTTTCTGAACAGCATCTAATTTCAAAATTTAAGGTTCTCTTTTAGTATCAAAAATATTCTGGTGTGGAAGACAAAGTAGAAGACAAATTATCTGTTCATCTAAGTATGAATGAAAATTAATTGGTGAGAGGAAGGATTTCTGAGCGATTGTAGGAACAGATGGGGAGTGAATAAGTTTTTTAAAGCTTCCATGAGAAGTGTGAAAATTATCTCATATAGTATATGCATAGAACAGTGTTGTTCAATTCACTTATATTTCACCAATCATTCAAAGAATCATTGAAATTTTGAAATAGAAGAAAACTAAGAATTCATCTACTTTACTGTTCAACTTAATGCAATATCTTTCTAAACACCCTCTACAGGCTTAAATTTTATATTAAAATCATTGATTACATTTTTTAATGATTTAATGGGCATGTGAAAAAGTAATATGTCAGATATGTTTAATATAGAAATGTATTCTGTTCATACTGCTATTTTGATTGGAAGAATCAGTTGTACTCTCTTCGAGGGTAGACTTTATTCCTGTCAGCTGAGTATAGGCTTATTTAACTCTTAATTTATAAACTGCTTTAATTTGGGACATTTTATTCACCTACAGTAATATCAGCTTCTTGAGGTCATCTTCCTTTCCATAATTGCTTCTTGGGTCAGTTAGAACCAATTTTGACCTCTATTTCTACCTCTTACAAGTCGTGCATTTGATTCCCTGTAAACCTCAAGTACCTTACCAATATAATGGGGTTAATAATGAAAATATATTTCTCATTGACATGTTGTGAGGATTAAATGAGATGATACATGTTAAAAAGCTCAGCATAATGCCTGACACCTAGTTAACACTCAATAAACATTATCGATGATGATAAATATGATGACAATATCAATATAATATATAAAACAGAGGTCTAAAAAACTTAGTGTGGTCCTAATAAAAGCAAGCTATTAGTATCAGAACAATATACTAACTTTGTTTTTTTTATTAATTTAGATATTGCCTTGAATTTTATAAGATTATTTTAGATTGGGTGCCTGATTACATCTATCACTAGGCAATTTTTCTCACCTAAGGGAATATAGTGTGTGGGAACAAGGAATTAACCATTTGAGTGGGAAAGGATGGTGTTTAGAAGGATGGGCAGAATATGTCCTTTGCTTGAGTGTGATTTTTGCAGCTTGATGATTTTTGAAAGCAGTTTGCAAAGCTGGGATAACTAATCTGAACCATAGCCCTATTAGTAAAGTCAATATTTTTATCCCTGTTTTACAGATAGAGGAACATAGCCAGGACATGTAAATGTCATTGTCAAGGTTATGTAGAAAGTCAGGGGCAGAGTCCTGATTTATTTCACATTTATTTCAGAGTCCTGATTTCAAAACCATAGGTTGTATTATTCTGTCAATGTACCAAAACACAACAATACAAAGAAAAACAAACAAACCTAAAAACTTGAAAAAACACTCTGTGCAGTGGTTGTTTCTAAAATAGAATACCGTATTTTCCGGCGTGTCAGACGACCGGGCGTATAAGACGACCCCCTAATTTTACAGTTAAAACATAGGTTTAGGCCTATATTCGCTGTATAAGACTACCGCCTCGGAAGTGGGGGGTAGTCTTATACAGCGAATATAGGCCTAAACCTATGTTTTAACTGTAAAATTAAGGGGTCGTCTTATATGCCCGGTCGTCTTATATGCCGGAAAATACGGTAATGCAGATATTTTCAAAATTTCCAATTCAAGGTCATACTTGCATAGTCACTTATTTCTAATATTATATCTATTTATGCTGGTTGTAGTTAAAGCATAAAAGAAAACATAATTGTGAAAAGAAATTACTAATTATATTGATAACATAGCTGTTGGAATGCAAAACCAGAGCTGGAGAGAGAAGTACTATAGAAAGAGTTGCCTTAATACATTTAACAAATTTATACCTGATGCATTTTAATACTAACCTGAAATTCCTGAAGAACTCCCCCCCCAAAAAAACCCCCACAAAAAACTAGTAGTGAGATTTCCCATTGATATAGTGGCAGTTCTGAATTTCCTTTTCCTCCAGCTCATCTGGGTCTCAATAGCTAAGAGGGGGAGTCATCCAGCCAGAAAGAATTCATCATAAAATATAGTAATCTTTGTCCAGCAGAAAAAAAGCTATTCATTTCTTCTGTAAAGGAGGGCATGGATAGACACCTGAATTACAAGTATATTTCCATGAGTTGAATAACTCTATTTCCTTTCTCTATTTTAGTCTCTTGTCTTTTGCTGAAAAGTGTAATCAAGCAGCTCCTGGAAACCATTTTAAATTGGCATAGATGGACTTTCCTTGACTAAATTTAGTAGGATTGTCAAAATTTTAGCAGTCTGTTTCACTTACTCTAACTTAATTTCCTACTTAGCATTTGTGTCTGCTGTCTGTTGTTTGTGTGGAAATGTATAGTTTTGCTTTCCAAGAGAAAAGAGTTGGAGATGGAGTGTACTTAGCCCTGGAACAGTTACTATTCCAGAATTAGACATTATTTTTATCTTCTAGGGGGAGATAAGCCAGGCATGCACAGACACATCTTCTACGAAGGCTGGCTCAGAAAAGCCCTCTATATATACCACTTTCCGTATTGCTATTTCAGGTATTGCATCCCTAAATACACATACTTTGTATAAAAATTTTCCAGTTGCTAAATTCTATTCTAGTTGGATGGTGGATAAAAGAATATCATCCTTGTGACATCTGATACAATTTTAAAAAATATTCTCATGTGGCTAGCTAAAGAAAGAAAAACTTGTCAGGCTTTGGGGCTAATTTCAAGCACCGTTTTTGTGCTAAACAATAGATGTATCAACTAGCTAGGTTCTATCACCACCTATAATAGGAATTCAAAATTTACTTTGTCAGTAAGTCTACTATGGCTAATTATCATATTGAAGTCTGAACAGTGCACTAATCTTTTTTCCTCTGGCCAGATGATTTCATGAAAAGGGAGTCACCCCCATCCCAGCTCCATTACAAGGCCCCTTCATTGTCTAACTGCTACCTCCCTTTCAGGGTTCATCTTCAGAAATTGTGCTCCTCCAGCTGGCACTTCTAGAACTATCCAAAATCCACCTTTCAGTGACCTGGAAGGGGAATTTTATTTCTTCCCTTGGTTAAGTTTCTGGTTTGTACCTAATAGCACCTGTTTCCACATTGGCTTTTTTTTTTTAATGTGTGTGATTATATCCTCTTTGGTAGGAGTGTTTGATGAATTTCCTACTCCCAGTCCCACCTAGGCTATAATCTCTCTATGAGCAGACAATATTGTATCCCCACCACTTAGTTCAGTGTCTAGAAACTACAAAGAGGAAACTCAGTAAGAATTTGTGGAGTGAACAAATAACTGGATGTTAAGAGAACCTCCTCTAAATCTAAAGTCAGGAGAATGCAGAAGAGCCACCTGTGTGTGGAGCAAGGATTAGTGGCCTCACTGAGCTAATAGGAAAGAGATAGAAGAGGTTAAAACCCTGAAGACAGATTTCTCTGACCTGTAAATTTTTCTTGAGGGTTCATTTTGTTACTGAGACACCCAGGTGCCTTGGGACAAGTTTACATCGTTGGTGTCATTTTGAAGACCCCCATCAATAAAAGAACTGTTTCCACAGGAACTTCTAGAGTAATGGAAGTAATTTTTAGTTCCCCAGCAATGCTTGATGAACTTAACTACAACCCAGATTTAGAGAACTGAAAGGAGCCCCAAGAGTGTGGTGCAGGCAAATAGAAATAAGTCTGGAGCAGCAGTGTGTATGTGAGATTTGAATTCTAGGGTTGTTGTTTTAAGAGTATTCAGGATGCCCGTTCTAGTAGACACGGGTCAGGTAGGCTTCCTGTTCTGCTCTGCTCCACCTGTGTGACGACTGGGGTCTTGTCAGAGCAGACATCTTTGGTCTCAAACCTTTTCAAACAAAAGCAGTAACAGCAACAACTGGGTCATACGTGATGGACAGACGAAGGTATGGGGCAGGAAGATCTCTCTGGAAAACACATGCAGTCCTCTTCAGTAGCTGCATTTTTAAAGATGTAATCCTAGGGGTGCTGACATCAGATTCACCTGTGTGCTTTTAAAGAATTCAAATATGTGCCCGCCCAGCCCCAACTGAATCAGAATTTTTTTTTGGTGGTGGGCTGAGACAATTGGGGAATTGCATGAGTTTGTTCAGGTTGAAAAGTACTACAGACTGGACAGCTTCCACCCTAAGGGCTTCATTGTAACTTAATCACCTCTTTAAAGGTCCTATCTCTAAATATAGTCATACTCTGAGATATTGGCAGTTAGGGTTCACATATGAATTTAGGGGGAATACAAGTCAGTCCATAACAGAAGCATTAATTAAAAAATACTTCAGATGATTCCAAAAGCACAGATTTGTAAAGCAGTGGTTGTTCTTCAACCCCTCTTCTTGTGGACTAGCTTTTGCTAGTTCTTGGCAGAACCAGAAACCTTCTGCCTCTCACTGTTCTAAACTCATTAGGCACGTCTGTGAGCACCCTAACCATCAAGTCAAAGGAATGTCACGTACTTTTCAACTTAATGTGATGACTTTTCTTCTCAATTTAACTTTCCCCATTAGGAACTTTCAGAACATTCAAACAATTTAACTCTCAGGCTGAAGAGTATTTAGAAGCATAAGTTTTATCTTGCCAGTCTCCATAGACATTGTTTTTATGAATTAACAATCCCTAATGGAAACATCAACCTCTATCCATTTCT